>JAJJWW010019189.1:0-154897 GCA_023531295.1 Papaver armeniacum | reverse complement strand
GAAGAATGGGTTCTTGGCATGGTTTGTAATAGCTGTGTGCAATAGGAGGCTGGGCCCAGTATTTGTGAAGCGCAATGAGGTTGCAATCGGAGATGGAGCTACGAGATGTAGGCATCAATGTTAGGATTAAATGGTGCTAAGCGATGCGGTGAAGTAATGCTTGGGTGAAGTGCCATCCTGGTGCTAATTTGATCATGGCACATGTGCAAAATAGCTACTGACCATGCAATGGCTCATGCTTAGAGCCAAGTCGGTGAGTTAGGCGCTGTGACTCGAGATACGACTAGGGTTATACGGATCAACGAGTTAGACAGACTTGATTCACTTTTGACTCGGTCTACTTAGCAGAGTTAACTCGATGGACGATGTTTCACGGTGGCCAGGGTGGACTTTGCGGTCACACAGAGCTACTGTCGGCGGGATTAAAACGATTTCAAACCAATGCACCGATTTTCAGTGAGCATATTTTTGAGACATATTTTCACATGGGTTTCTCACACATGGTTCATGGGCTTGGTGGACTTTTTGGTGATGGACTTTGAAGACCTAATTTTGGAAAGTGGGAAGGCTATAAAAAGAAAGGGTTTCTATTCTTTTGGGAATATACGTATTCTTTTGGGAGTTTCGCAGAGAGCCGGAGCTAGGGTTTGCTTCCATTTAATATTTTCATCTTCTTTACTTTATTATTCCATTATTATTTTGATGATGAACTCCAATATCATGATTAACTAAAACTCTCTTTGATTAAGGGCGATTTGAAGCCGAAAATATGAATCTATAATTGATGAAATAACTTGTTCTCTTGCATTTATTTATGTTATTGATTGATTTCTACCATGCTAATATTGTCTATGGATTATTTGTTAAGGGTTTAAGTTCGAAATTGAATCATTAATTCTTAATCTATTTGCTAGTTTAGATTTTCTTCGACCGTAATTGTCTAGAGAAGATAAACACAAGTAGTAATATGTGGGTATTGATGATGGGACTTTGTTAAGTACCCATATGTAGAAATCAACACTAGTAGGTGATTCATGCTTTTGAGTTCATCACTAGGAGCAACCTTATCTCGCAGAACTTAGAGCACTTGTTCAAGTCAAACCTAGTAAGCGTACCTCTAGGAAACTTGGCAAGTAGGAACCGTGGTCGAGCGCTTAGTATCCGGTGAGCTAGGAGATAATGTGGAATAGTTGAGCGTACTAATTATTCTAGGGTTGTTAGTAACATGATAATGTGAAGAATATAGCTATCTATCAATTTGGTTTGTATTCCGTGGTCTAGAATGAACCTTTAATCAATTACTTCTCATATTTGGATACGTTTTACAATTTTCAGCGTTTCTACAACAAAATCATCTTTGCTAAGAGTATTTGCATAACAACTTGAACTTCATACCTCCCTTGGGACGATCCTACTTACGTTATACTACTTGCTAGTTAAAGAGAAGTAGAGAAATTTATTTTTGCGAGATTGACACCTCGTCAATGGTTTCTCCTTCTTTTTCTCATAATGACTCCAAAGTACCTGAATACTCAAAAACACACGTAAAGTACATAATTCACAAGAAAAATAACAAAGAAAGCGTAACTACTAGATAGTAAAATTAGGTGTTTTAGACACCTATCAGATTCCCCCACACTTAGACTTTGCTAGTCCTCGAGCAAATCAAACAAAACAAAACAAAACAAAAGTTATTCTAAAGAATACATACAACTCCGTGTCGTCGAGGCTACGGTCACTTTTAGCATAAATAACAAGCCTTTAAACCCCTAGGTGTCCCTAGTGGACGAGTTATAGTCTCGTGAGGGTTTACTAGAGATATACCCACAAAACCTATTTTTCCAACTTACTAGTTCTCAGAAATGATAGCATCCAACGCGCTAAGAAGACATAGAAATTCTGCACACTAGTAATAAGAAGTTAGACACATAAATGAACACAATCTCATCCTTAAAAGTTGAGAGAGAAATAACCATCCCTTCTCGACAAAAATTCGGGTTCGGAGTTATCGAAAGTCTCGACTCTGCCTCACAAGAAAGGGTTTTATGAAGTTGCTCTCAATACTAAATAGCTTTTTATGGGTCACACATGTGTCCAGGTAGGAATGAAGAGAGAATCCTGCGACAATTTGAATGGTAGGAAGGTAAACCCTCTGAATTGTTTTGAAAACCCACATCTTTTAATCCATTTTGAAAACCCATTTTTCTGACGATCTCTACGAAAGGAAATCAACCACTTAACGAAGGTGGGAATATGCTTACTTACCTCGTTATCCGTTCGACGTGCAGCTAGCACCACTCTCACAACATCCATAGAAACGTCTTCGGTCTTCAATCTTTTTCTTCATCTTCGTCTTCGGTCTTCAACTCTTGATGATAACTCTTGAACTTCGTAGAATCTTTACAATGTGATTCTTTCCTCTAATTCCTTGTTGCTTGAAACTTCATTGTAGATATTCCTTCTTCCATTGGCTTTATTGAAAGAATACAAAACTAAAAACGAACTATACAAACCCAAAATATGATACAATGCATTTTTCTTCTCTCTTTTTTCTTCCTCTTTTTTTTTTTTTTTTTTTTTTTTTTTTTTTTTTTTTTTTTGTAAACAAGAGAAAATGAAATACGAATAAACAAATATAAATAAAAATGCAAGTACAAAGGCCATGATGTAAGTACTTTACCGAATTATTCTTCACAACTTGTATGTCTTGATATCATAAACTTCTCGAACTCTCATCTTGATAAACTTTCACTCTTGTACATAAAATCTTCAACTTATAAAAATTCTACTCCTTGTATTGTTGCTTGTAAACCTTGAACGTCTTCAATTTTCCTTCAAATTTGTGATGCTCCTCTTGTTGATGATGATGGTGTTTCTATGGACCTGTTGGTGTAGAGAGAGATAAAGTGGATGGTGCTAACTGCGAAAAAGATTACAAGTGCTATGTAAGTTAGCAATTCGATGTCACCATCATGATTGATAAAATAACACTCAAGAGATCAAAATAGTGCTTCTATTGGTGGGAGGTTAGGTAGCTCACCATTCTACCCGGAGTTTACGTACGGTGACACACACTCTAAAAGCACATATTTGAGACGGTACAAAGAATTGAAGGTCGGTGCCTCTCATGATGTAACATGGGTAGTCTCCACTATAGGGGACCACTACTCTAATCTGGAGAATTCGAGTCTGCACCTTATTTGCCCTTTGGCATGGTTAAATCCAACTTTAACTCTCATACAAGTAAGAAACCCGATCATGTTCTCTGTCATCTCTAAGTTCGGTCACTCTTATGAGAATCTCGATGTAATCTTAGCGACATGTATACTATGTGACTCTAAACTAACTACAAGTTGGAGTTTTTATTCACTAATTTACACAAAAGTTGAAAATTTATGAAAAATTTACAATGCAAATGTTGAACCACTCCCCCACACTTAAACTTTACATTGTCCTCAATGTAAATTGAATCGTCCAAAGAAAGTCAAGGTGGGAAATCTTATAATGATATGCGACAAGAAAAGGTAAACACAAGACAAGAAAAATAAAAGGTAAGAGATACAAAACCTATGGGTTGCCTCCCATGTAGCGCTTGTTTTAAAGTCGTCAGCCCGACTATATCCTTGCAAGATTCATTCCCCATATACCAACAATCGGAAAAGTTGGGGATCCTTCCACAGAACCTGTTTTGCAAACACTAGCTTCACACAAATATTAGTAATATAAAAGAGAAATGAAGCTATTAACCGATAAAAGTCTCCCACACACTTATTCTTGTCCACACTTGGAAGTGTATAAAGAATATAAAAGTCGGGTACTTCCACAGTTTCTTGTTCCAAAACCTGCATAGTATGAGAATAAAGTATCTCTAATGGAGGATATCGAGAAACAAACTCATTCAACAATGTTTTCGAAGCACATACATTCAAACCAATAAGAGGTAAAAGAGAAGAAACAATAGGCAACGGGTTAGACAAACCTATCACAATCTCTTGTATCACGGAATCCTCTTCATCCTTGAAAAACTCAAGTGAATTACTCACCTCTTGTATATCATGGTCCTCTATCAAACCTTGCAACCATTCTTCATCCGTTTCTGCCTTAACCAAAGTCTCAACATAAACATCATCATTACAATCATTTGCAAGCTCAATTGGGTCTTCCACAATCTTTGGTCATATCGGTCTCATTCTCAACACACTCCTCTTTGTTGTAAGGCACACACTCTTTTGCGGATCCAAATCTCGCTATAAGGAACTTTTTTAGAACACTCAAAAATGCATCATCCTCAAGCTCCACCCTTTGAATAGGCTCTTGATCATTATTAAGATCAATGCTTGAGTAATCTACACAAGTGTCTACATATTCCTCTCCAACTTCACCTTGATCGCAAAAAGATTCCATTGTACACTCCTCGGGGATGTCACCATAAATTGGTTCAAGCAATGTATCTTCACAATCATTGTTACTTTCATAGTTAACATAAGATGGGTTGTCGCTGAATTTAATGTTGCTAGTCTCAAACTCATCCTTTTGAATAGGCGAATGATCATTATTAAGATCAAGAGTTGAGTTAGCTACACAATTATCAGCACAAGTCCCCAAAGGTTGGCCTTTTTCAACATTAGCATCAAACAAATATTCATTACAAACCACAGGCACATTAGAATAGTTATTGCTTTGAAAAAAAAATTCTTCTTCATACGTTTCTTCTTTGTAATCATCAATGCTTCTTTGTAAGATAGTCATACCTTCACGAAGTTCTTGGAGTTGCTCGTTTGTAACCTCTTTATCTTTTTGAAACTCTTGTCGTACAAAGTTGGAAAAGTTGTCTAACAAGTTAGAGACTTGTTGTTCACGAGCATAAGAATCATCCAATCCTTGTGGTTGTTCACACACGTACCCGCCATAAGGTTGTTGAGGAAAACCATAAGATTCCATGGAATATTGGTCATAACCAATGAATTGGTTTTGATCATACCCCTGGAATTGGTAGTTGTCATATTGTTGAGGTTGTTGAAAACCGTATCCATCCATGTAGTATGCTCCTTCCATGAGAAACAAGTACCTGAAATAAGATTCTCAAACCAAGGTTAAAAACCGGAAAATAAAACAAAAACAAAACTAAAAACAAAAAAAATAAGAAACCAAAAACTAGTGACAACCGCTGCCTCCCCAAGAATGGCGCCAAAATTTGATCGCTGTCGTAGGCGTCAAAAATAATTTACACTTTCTTGCCCTTGCTATATTTATATTTTGAGTAGTAAGAAAGTGTAAATTATTTTTGACGCCTTACTCAACGATCAAATTTGCGCCAAAATTTGATCATTTATCGTAGGCGTCAAAAATAATTTACACTTTCTTACTACTCAAATATTATGAAGCAAGGGCAAGAAAGGATTGTTCCCCTGAGAGAGGACTTAGGTTGTCAAATTGTTTCGGTTTCCTATAAATAACACCTGGGGTTTTCGATTTTTATATACTAAAATAAAATAAAAGCAAATGAAGAAAAGTAAACAAATAAATTCAAAGATGTGAAAGCATTGGTTAAGGATTTCATCTTCAATCACAAACATGTTTTCAACATAATAATTATAATTGATATTTTAATCTCAACTTTTATCAAAGGCCCTAGAATACCTTGATCGCAAGAATATCCCGCAAATCTCCTCTTGTCATCAACAAACACATTAAAAGATGCGAATATGAATTCTATCTTAGAGAACAACCTAACGTGTAAAAGCACTAATCAAGTTTAATTCCCTGGATGCATTAAGTTCTATGAAATCAGGCCAATCAAAGCAATCGAACGTGTAAAAGCACTAATCCGATTTAACAAAGGTTATGACTCACATGTGACTACTAGGATATATCACTACAAGCAATAATCACAATTATGCTACTTGTAATCAGGAATCTATCACTTTTGCGTATAATAAATCCTAATCTAGCAAGAGATATGCATGTGAGTTCTACCAATTTGCAACTTGACAAAACAAACATTCAATAATACATGGCGATATTTCTAGTAAATCATAATCGATAAAATTGAAACAAAACTAATTTATTGAAAAAGAAACATGCTTTGTAAAATCCAACTAATCCATAACCAATAATAAAATTAAGTACTAATGTCATAGGAGTTCATAACAAGGAGAAAAAGAAAAGACTTCATGTTTCTAAACCCTAGAACCAAAAGTAGAGGCAAAAGATCTCTCCTCCCTATTTTTGTGTATTTTTCTCTCTACCAAGTTCATCCTCTTCTGTAGTTACGGCTGCTTTATATAGGCCTCAGTTAGCCTTGTACGATCCACAAAATTCGTAGCTGATAAACATTGAAAGTCGGTGAGAAGAATTTCTCGGTTGAGAAACTAAGTGCTCTTCATCCTATGTAAAGGGAAGAATTCTAACACAGTACTCCTGGCTTGTAATTGGCTATGGATTTCAGCGGACCCCATGTGATACATTGTGTCTTCTTGAGAGCCCATGGTACATCTTTCTTTAATGCTCCATGTTACAACAAACTCTTATTTTCTCATATGCAAATCTATTCACTGCTCGGGAACCTTTTCCGATCATTATCAACAGCGCCAGGACAGGCTCTCATCTGTTTCCTCGGTTAAGAAATTCCAAAATCCTATCAAACTCTCATTCCTCCCTGACTTCTCTCTGAAGTTTTCGAGTCCCACCAAGCTCGAGCTCAAGCTTCCTACTCGTCTTCTCTGTTCCCTGCCAACATCACGGCCAATAACAATGGCAGCAACAACCATGCCTTGAACTCTCGGCATATAAAACAGTCCCATGTCAGATCCTTCTTCCCTGAGTTCTAGCTTGAGCTCGTTCCCTGTAACCATGGCATAACCAATAGAACATTACTGCCAAGCTCATATATTCATCCCACTGCCATCAAACTCCATTCGACTGCACCTTTGATAATAGCAGCAACACCACCATACCCCTGGAACCTCAAACTTTATCGTAAGCAACCTCTCTTCATCAACATCATCGTCATCATCACTACCATGATCACCATTATCCCGGTACCATGATCATATCAATGGCAGCAGCTGTCATTCTTTCTTCCTGTAGTTCCTCGAGCTCTTCTCTCGTCTTCAATGACCTTGTGATGTCCACTGCCAAGCTCGAGTACTCCCCATCGATCACCAAAAGCAACCCTGCTCAATCATGATCATCACTGGTATCTCCATTCATCACTGGAAGCTCTCTGAAGCTGACCATTACCGCTGCTAACTCGACCCAAATCTTGATTCTTAACCCCTTCCATTCCTTCCTATGTTGGCAGCAGCATCGTCATGATCAACACAACACCACCGAGAACAGCAGCAGCAACTCATCCTCATTATCTCGATTGATTTCTCCCCATACTCGAGACCACTGATTTATGGAAATCAGTCACTTACCCAAGCTTTGTCTCACCTTCACTAACCCAATGATGCCTTCAGAATCTCGAATATATCTTCTCCAAAATCTGCCATCATCTTGTCATCAACTGCCGTGATCATCACCGTCGGTGATACTCAGAAAGAAGAATGTGGTGCCCTGAGTAACATGCCGGGTACCTTAATCAACATTTGAATTTGAACTCCCCCTTTATAAAAGACCTGACTGCCTTTAGCAGTTCCTCTGAAACTTGAATGCCCCTTAGCAAAGTGACTGCCCTTAACGTACAACGGGGGTCCCAATAGCACTGCCCTGTAAAATGACCATTTTGTCCTTTTAGTCTTACAAGTTCTTTTGCCCATAACTTCTTCATATGAGCTCTGAATAACTCTGTTCTTTCGCCATTGCCTTCGTCTTTTCGTCCTCTATAAAATGATGACTAGAAATCCTCCATTTGCACGAGTTCCAATGGGTCTTTGGCCCTTCTCCACTTATAGACTTCACTTTTGTAGCTATTTCCACTTCTTTTCGATGATTCATCTAATAAACCACAAATAAAAGAAAACAAGCGTAATATACAATAATTTGCAAGAATATAAACAATTACTAGCATGGAATTAGCACCAAATATATGTGAAATATGCACTTATCAAATTCCCCCACACTTGGCTTTTGCTAGTCCTCGAGCAAACTATCTAAAGTACAACAACTCCATCTTGTCGAGGAAACGGTTGCACTTAGCATGTGCAACAGGCCTTTAAACCCCTAGGTGTCCCTAGCGGACGAGTTATAGTCTCGTGAGGGTTTACTAGAGATATACCCACAAAACCTATTTTTCCAACTTACTAGTTCTCCGAAATGATAGCATCCAACGCGCTAAGAAGACATAGAAATTCTGCACACTAGTAATAAGAAGTTAGACACATAAATGAACACAATCTCATCCTTAAAATTTGAGAGAGAAATAACCATACCTTCTCGAAAGAAATTCGGGTTCGGAGTGATCGAAAGTCTCGACTCTTCCTCACAAGAAAGGGTTTTATGAAGTTGCTCTCAATACTAAACAACTTTTTATGGGTCACACATGTATCCAGGTAGGAGTGAAGAGAGAATCCTGCGACACTTTGAATGGTAGGAAGGTAAACCCTCTGAATTGTTTTGAAAACCCACATCTTTTAATCCATTTTAAAAACCCATTTTTCTGACGATCTCTACGAAAGGAAATAAACCACTTAACGAAGGTGGGAATATGCTTACTTACCTCGTTATCCGTCCGATGTGCAGCTAGCACCACTCTCACAGCATCCATAGAAACGTCTTCGGTCTTCGGTCTTCAATCTTTTTCTTCATCTTTGTCTTCGGTCTTCAACTCTTGATGATAACTCTTGAACTTCGTAGAATCTTGACAATGTGATTCTTTCCTCTAATTCCTTGTTGCTTGAAACTTCATTGTAGATATTCCTTCTTCCATTGGCTTTATTGAAAGAATACAAAACTAAAAACGAACTATACAAACCCAAAATATGATGCAATGCATTTTTCTTCTCTCTTTTTTCTTCCTCTTTTTTTTTTTTTTTTTTTTTTTTTTTTTTGTAAACAAGAGAAAATGAAATACGAATAAACAAATATAAATATAAATGCAAGTACAAAGGCCATGGTGTAAGTACTTTACCGAATTATTCTTCACAACTTGTATGTCTTGATATCATAAACTTCTCGAACTCTCATCTTGATAAACTTTCACTCTTGTACATAAAATCTTCAACTTATAAAAATTCTGCTCCTTGTATTGTTGCTTGTAAACCTTGAACGTCTTTATTTTTCCTTCAAATTTGTGATGCTCCTCTTGTTGATGATGATGGTGTTTCTATGGACCTGTTGGTGTAGAGAGAGATAAAGTGGATGGTGCTAACTGCGAACAAGATTACAAGTGCTATGTAAGTTAGCAATTCGATGTCACCATCATGATTGATAAAATAACACTCAAGAGATCAAAATAGTGCTTCTATTGGTGGGAGGTTAGGTAGCTCACCATTCTACCCGGAGTTTACGTACGGTGACACACACTCTAAAAGCACATATTTAGACAGGTACAAAGAATTGAAGGTCGGTGCCTCTCATGATGTAACATGGGTAGTCTCCACTATAGGGGACCACTACTCTAATACCGAATTCGATCTGCACCTTATTTGCCACTGGCATGGTTAAATCCAAGTTTAACTCTCATACAAGTAAGAAACCCGATCATGTTCTCTGTCATCTCTAAGTTCAGTCACTCTTATGAGAATCTCGATGTAATCTTAGCGACATGTATACTATGTGACTCTAAACTAACTACAAGTTGGAGTTTTTATTCACTAATTTACACAAAAGTTGAAAATTTATGAAAAATTTACAATGCAAATGTTGAACCACTCCCCCACACTTAAACTTTACATTGTCCTCAATGTAAATTGAATCGTCCAAAGAAAGTCAAGGTGGGAAATCTTATAATGATATGCGACAAGAAAAGGTAAATACAAGACAAGAAAAATAAAAGGTAAGAGATACAAAACCTATGGGTTGCCTCCCATGTAGCGCTTGGTTTAAAGTCGTCAGCCCGACTATATCCTTGCAAGATTCATTCCCCATATACCAACAATCGGAAAAGTTGGGGATCCTTCCACAGAACTTGTTTTGCAAACACTAGCTTCACACAAATATTAGTAATATAAAAGAGAAATGAAGCTATTAACCGATAAAAGTCTCCCCACACTTATTCTTGTCCACACTTGGAAGTGTATAAAGAATATAAAAGTCGGGTACTTCCACGGTTTCTTGTTCCAAAACCTGCATAGTATGAGAATCAAGTATCTCTAATGGAGGATATCGAGAAACAAAGTCATTCAACAATGTTTTCGAAGCACATACATTCAAACCAATAAGAGGTAAAAGAGAACAAACAATAGGCAACGGGTTAGACAAACCTATCACAATCTCTTGTATCACGGAATCCTCTTCATCCTTGAAAAACTCAAGTGAATTACTCACCTCTTGTATATCATGGTCCTCTATCAAACCTTGCAACCATTCTTCATCCGTTTCTGCCTTAACCAAAGTCTCAACATAAACATCATCATTACAATCATTTGCAAGCTCAATTGGGTCTTCCACAATACTGGTCATATCGGTCTCATTCTCAACACACTCCTCTTTGTTGTAAGGCACACACTCTTTTGCGGATCCAAATCTTGCTATAAGGAACTTTTTTAGAACACTCAAAAATGCATCATCCTCAAGCTCCACCCTTTGAATAGGCTCTTGATCATTATTAAGATCAATGCTTGAGTAATCTACACAAGTGTCGACATATTCCTCTTCAAGTTCACCTTATTCGCAAAAAGATTCCATTGTACACTCCTCGGGGATGTCACCATAAATTGGTTCAAGCAATGTATCTTCACAATCATTGTTACTTTCATAGTTAACATAAGATGGGTTGTCGCTGAATTTAATGTTGCTAGTCTCAAACTCATCCTTTTGAATAGGCGAATGATCATTATTAAGATCAAGAGTTGAGTTAGCTACACAATTATCAGCACAAGTCCCCAAAGGTTGGCCTTTTTCAACATTAGCATCAAACAAATATTCATTACAAACCACAGGCACATTAGAATAGTTATTGCTTTGAAAAAAAAAATCTTCTTCATACCTTTCTTCTTTGTAATCATCAATGCGTCTTCGTAAGATAGTCATACCTTCACGAAGTTCTTGGAGTTGATCGTTTGTAACCTCTTTATCTTTTTGAAACTCTTGTCGTACAAAGTTGGAAAAGTTGTCTAACAAGTTAGAGACTTGTTGTTCACGAGCATAAGAATCGTCCAATCCTTGTGGTTGTTCACACACGTACCCGCCATAAGGTTGTTGAGGAAAACCATAAGATTCCATGGAATATTGGTCATAACCAATGAATTGGTTTTGATCATACCCCTGGAATTGGTAGTTGTCATATTGTTGAGGTTGTTGAAAACCGTATCCATCCATGTAGTATGCTCCTTCCATGAGAAACAAGTACCTGAAATAAGATTCTCAAACCAAGGTTAAAAACCAGAAAATAAAACAAAAACAAAACTAAAAACAAAAAAATAAGAAACCAAAACAAGTGACAACCGCTGCCTCCCCGGCAACGGCGCCAAAATTTGATCGCTGTCGTAGGCGTCAAAAATAATTTACACTTTCTTGCCCTTGCTTCATAATATATTTTGAGTAGTAAGAAAGTGTAAATTATTTTTTACGCCTACGACAGCGATCAAATTAGCGCCAAAATTTGATCGCTGTCGTAGGCGTCAAAAATAATTTACACTTTCTTACTACTCAAAATATATTATGAAGCAAGGGCAAGAAAGGATCGTTCCCACAGAGAGGACTTAGGTTGTCAAATTGTTTCGGTTTCCTATAAATAACACCGGGGGGTTTTCTGATTTTTATATACTAAAATAAAATAAAAGCAAATGAAGAAAAGTAAACAAATAAATTCAAAGATGTGAAAGCATTGGTTAAGGATTTCATCTTCAATCACAAACATGTTTTCGACATAATAATTAGAATTGATATTTTAATCTCAACTTTTATCAAAGGCCCTAGAATACCTTGATCGCAAGAATATCCATAAATCTCCTCTTGTCATCAACAAACACATTAAAAGATGCGAATATGAATTCTATCTTAGAGAACAACCTAACGTGTAAAAGCACTAATCAAGTTTAATTCCCTAGATGCATTAAGTTCTATGAAATCAGGCCAATCAAAGCAATCGAACGTGTAAAAGCACTAATCCGATTTAACAAAGGTTATGACTCACATGTGAATACTAGGATATATCACTAAAAGCAATAATCACAATTATGCTACTTGAAATCAGGAATCTATCACTTTTGCGTATAATAAATCCTAATCTAGCAAGAGATATGCATGTGAGTTCTACCAATTTGCAACTTGACAAAACAAACATTCAATCATACATGACGATATTTCTAGTGAATCATAATCGATAAAATTGAAACAAAACTAATTTATTGAAAAAGAAACATGCTTTGTAAAATCCAACTAATCCATAACCAATAATAAAATTAAGTACTAATGTCATAGGAGTTCATAACAAGGAGAAAAAGAAAAGAGTTCATGTTTCTAAACCCTAGAACCAAAAGTAGAGGCAAAAGATCTCTCCTCCCTATTTTTGTGTATTTTTCTCTCTACCAAGTTCATCCTCTTCTGTAGTTACGGCTGCTTTATATAGGCCTCAGTTAGCCTTGTACGATCCACAAAATTCGTAGCTGATAAACATTGAAAGTCGGTGAGAAGAATTTATCGGTTGAGAAACTAAGTGCTCTTCATCCTATGTAAAGGGAAGCATTCTAACACAGTACTCCTGGCTTGTAATTGGCTATGGATTTCAGCGGACCCCATGTGATACATTGTGTCTTCTTGAGAGCCCATGGTACATCTTTCTTTAATGCTCCATGTTACAACAAACTCTTATTTTCTCATATGCAAATCTATTCACTGCTCGGGAACCTTTTCCGATCATTATCAACAGCGCCAGGCCAGGCTCTCATCTGTTTCCTCAGTTAAGAAATTCCAAAATCCTATCAAACTCTCATTCCTCCCTGACTTCTCTCTGAAGTTTTCGAGTCTCACCAAGCTCGAGCTCAAGCTTCCTACTCGTCTTCTCCGTTCCCTGCCAACATCACGGCCAATAACAATGGCAGCAACAACCATGCCTTGAACTCTCGGCATATAAAACAGTCCCATGTCAGATCCTTCTTCCCTGAGTTCTAGCTTGAGCTCGTTCCCTGTAACCATGGCATAACCGATAGAACATTACTGCCAAGCTCATATCTTCATCCCACTGCCATCAAACTCCATTCGACTGCACCTTTGATAATAGCAGCAACACCACCATACCCCTGGAACCTCAAACTTTATCGTAAGCAACCTCTCTTCATCAACATCATCATCATCATCACTACCATGATCACCATTATCCCGGTACCATGATCATATCAATGGCAGCAGCTGTCATTCTTTCTTCCTGTAGTTCCTCGAGCTCTTCTCTCGTCTTCAATGACCTTGTGATGTCCACTGCCAAGCTCGAGTACTCCCCATCGATCACCAAAAGCAACCCTGCCCAATCATGATCATCACTGGTATCTCCATTCATCATTGGAAGCTCTCTGAAGCTGACCATTACCGATGCTAACTCGACCCAAATCTTGATTCTCAACCCCTTCCATTCCTTCCTATGTTGGCAGCAACATCGTCATGATCAACACAACACCACCGAGAACAGCAGCAGCAACTCATCCTTATTATCTCGATTGATTTATCCCCATACTCGAGACCACTGCTTTATGGAAATCAGTCACTTACCCAAGCTTTGTCTCACCTTCACTAACCCAATGATGCCTTCAGAATCTCGAATATATCTTCTCCAAAATCTGCCATCATCTTGTCATCAACTGCCGTGATCATCACCGTCGGTGATACTCAGAAACAAGAATGTGGTGCCCTGAGTAACATGCCGGGGTACCTTAATCAACATTTGAATTTGAACTCCCCCTTTATAAAAGACCTGACTGCCTTTAGCAGTTCCTCTGAAACTTGAATGCCCCTTAGCAAAGTGACTGCCCTTAACGTACAGCGGGGGTCCCAATAGCACTGCCCTGTAAAATGACCATTTTGTCCTTTTAGTCTTCCAAGTTCTTTTGCCCATAACTTCTTCATATGAGCTCTGAATGACTCCGTTCTTTCGCCATTTCCTTCGTCTTTTCGTCCTCTATAAAATGATGACTAGAAATCCTCCATTTGCACGAGTTCCAATGGGTCTTTGGCCCTTCTCCACTTATAGACTTCACTTTTGTAGCTATTTTCACTTCTTTTCGATGATTCATCTAATAAAACGCAAATAAAAGAAAACAAGCGTAATATACAATAATTTGCAAGAATTTAAACAATTACTAGCATGGAATTAGCACCAAATATATGTGAAATATGCACTTATCACATACTGAAAACAAAACTGCGAAACATATTTGAACTCTAGATAGAAATAGTATTAAGGAATACAATACGAGGTTTATTGCTTAACCATTAAACTTTGTAGATAAGATATCGCCATAATCATTTGAATGCTATTGTGATTATGTATGGGTATGGGTGAGGATTTCATCCTAGGGAACAATATTTTACATGTGTTCTAAGGAAGTAAGTTCATAAACTTGTTTGTGAATTGAAAAGGAAATCGCCAGGCGTTATTGGTTTTGTTATTCATTGCATATCTTGTGAACAACCAATATGTGTGATTGAGTATAACCGTTCACGACTTGTTGTGTTCTTGGTAGAACTATTCACAAAGGCCTGACTTATGTATTGGTATGACTTTTATTAGTGAAACCGATCTTAAGTATTCACCTGAGATTGTATGATCGGGATTGTGATTTTCTGTCTGACCAAATATGGGAAAGGAGAACCGATCCTAGTAAGAGGTGCAGTACATCAGAACGGGGAACCGATCCTTGTATGAGGTGCAACAAGGTTTATAGCAGAAAGGGGAACCAATCCTATGGACATGTGCAACACATATAAGTTAGATACCATATATATGTGGGGAACCGATCCTAGTACCTAGTCAACCAAATTTTGGAAAGCTAGTGTGACTATGCACAGTACTCACATGGAAGGTAGAACCGAAACTTGTTTTGGTAGAACCGTTAAACCCATGATTGTGATTGAGTGTTATTTGATCAATCGCATAGTTCTTGAAAGTCAGATGAACCAATTCTAAACTTGTTTGGAAGTGTAGCAAATCGGTTTCAAGGTTGTAAGTGTGAAAGAGAACTTACAAAGTTAAGATGTCGACATACTTTGAACACGTGCCATGAATGTTTATTTCTTTAATTGTTCAAAGTTATTCCTTAATAGCTAAGGGAAGAGAATCCCAGGATTGAAACATAAATAAGTTAAGAATATTTTAATTAAGGTATTTAACTTCATTTTGTAGGAAATAAGAATTAGTAATGTGCATTTACTAATTAGAGATTTTCCGAGAGATTTCGATCATTATTTTTGGACAGAGTATTTCCAGGAATTATGGAAACCGAATTTGTGCTTTAATGAATATCTTGAGAATATTTTCGGTTTTGGAAATTCCTTGGTGTCCAAACTTCCTTGTCTATAAATACTTGAAGTTTGCCTTTCTAGCAAACTAATCCTTCGTAACAACAAACTTCCTCTTTGTTGTGTTCTTACTGGTGTAGCCGCCTATCCGGAGAGGAGAGTAACCTAATTAGGCGAAATCTCTTACGGCCGCTCAGTTTAAAGTATTTTTTGGGATTGAGAAGCTTTACGAGTACCGTTGGTGGGAAACTAGATAATTGCGGTTTATCTTTTGTTTTCTTTGATTTGATTGACTAACGGTAGTTGAACTTTGATTGCACCTAGTTTGTTTATGCTTGAGAATCTTCTCTTATGATATAAGATTCACTCAAACTGGTTCAGAGTTTCGACAGGGATCTTTAGACTATTGTTAGTTCTAAAGACGATCTTGTGATAATCCATTGTTAACAGACCCCGTTCTGTACGTGATTGATCACAAGAGATTCAAGTGATTGTGTGCAGGTGTTTATTGAAGAACTAAGAAGATTTGAAGACAAAGAAGATATTGAAGATTTCTGATTTGTAAGTTCATAATCTTTGGTGTGCACAATACTTGTTTCGGTAAAAGAAGATCCAATTAATAATCGGTTTATCTTTGTGATAGATTGGATTGATTAATTAAGTAGATCAACATCAACACAATTCTTTGGATTAATAGTGTTGTTGGCTTAATCTTAAACGATTACTTCGGTAATTGAACAAAAAATAGATCTAAGGACCTGACGTAGGAGTTTATGTTAAGATAAACGAAAGAGCCTTTGTCCAACTCATATCACTTGGTTGAATAGAGTTGATACCAAACAGGTTGTTTGTTCCTTTACTGTTTGGATTACAAACCAAAGGAATTGTTCCAAGTACATGACTAAGGTCGGAGGCATGGGAATACAGACGGAACTAGGTGAACTATAGGTTTAGTTGCTTGGTCTCAACTATACGAAGTTATGTGTAATTTTGTGTAGCGGATTAATCCTGAGAGTATTCAATTCTGGACAAGGTCCCGGGGTTTTTCTGCATTTGCAGTTTCCCCGTTAACAAATTCTTGCTGTGTCATTTAATTTATATTTCCGCATTATGATTGTTTTATTATAATTAAAATAAATTGCACAAACGTTAATTCCTATTTAATTGATAAGTAAATCCTATTGTGTTTGGTTAAGTCCGAAGCTCTTTATCAAGTAACATACTTCGTTGTTGTATTGTCTCGATCTCGTATCCATAGACGATCACAAGAAGTGTGAACCGATTAGTTGTATTGTCTCGACTCAGTCCATAGACAATCACTTTCGGAGAAAGGACTTATAGGTAGGAAAAGTTTTAGCTTGAGGTATATTTAGGTACCCTCGCCTTTTCAATTGGTATCAGAGCAGGCAAACATGAAAAGATCTAACAATCTGTGTTTGGTGCGATCCAACCTATAAGAATGAATCTAATGAGTGGTTCAGTTAACGTAAGTCAAGATAATGAGAATAAGATCTCAAGAAAAACCAATGAAAATTGGTCTCGAAAGTCTTTTCGTAAATCAAAGAAAAAGTCTTTGACTGTTGACTTGACTGGGTGTCAGGTTACTGATCAGAAAAGAGTGAGTTCGAAACTCAAGAAACATGTTTTGGATTCGACTCCAATTCATAGTGAAAAATCGTCTCGAAAAGAGATTTGATTCACTAGTCTCGCCCAAGTTCGAATTTCGAAAGATGTTGGAAAGATTTTTCAAACATGTTGAAAAATATTCAAATAAGGGAAAGGTTATTGACGAGTCTAGATGATGTCACGGAACTTATTGTTCAACTAAATGTAAGAATATGCGAAAGAAAGCGAGAAACACTCGGTCTTCAAAATAATCGCAGATTAGATGGGACAAAAAGCGGCCTTGTGCAAGGAAGTTCATCAACATACTACAGAGTGTGAAATTCTTACTCATTCGCTGGAACATTCACATATAAGGAATAAGGTCCTTATTGAAAATCTTCTTATTGTAACATGTCAAGAGGTATATCTGAACAGATGTTTAGAAATACATTTCCAACTAGGAATGAATACCTTAAGAGGACATATAGAACGTCTTGAACAAGAGACATTAGCAAACTGTAGACTAGCAGATCTAGACCACACGGGTTCAAGTTCAAAGAACATACCATCCTGGAAACAATATGTAATCAAGGACATTGCATCTCGCAATTTCCCTAACAAAGAGGATGGGTTCAAAACCCAAGAAAAGGAACATGTTAATGCTCCTAAGACAAAGGAGAAATATTCTCCTTTAAAGGTATTTGATGAGGGAGTTCCTCATCCCAATGCTTAATCGCATTAGAATGTGCATCCTTACAATGCCCAATCTTCGGATAAAGGAAGCACATGTACCTGGGCAATCTGAATCCTAAAAATTTCTCTTATTCAACATAGAGAGAATACACAATCTACCTTACGAATACTTTAATCATTCTTATGTGTAGAAAGGTTGTCTTACAGCAACTTGTGTAAAAAGGATTTGTGTAGCTGTTTAAAGTATCTCTTAAAACTGTTTTTGGAGATAATATCTTTAGAGAATGTTGTGTTTCCGTAACACATTAGATGCGAAAATTATTTTCAAATCTTGTCAGAATTATTTATTTAAGGCTGATATCTATGTTTGCAATGTGTTAAAGGTATTTCAAGTATATGTACTCAACTTGTCTGAGAACTTATACAAAAGGATGTATTCTCAAACCAGATCTCAAGCACAACTTCTGAAAGCCTTGAGTGGAATGACTTCAAAGGAAAGTGTTCATCTTGATAATACCTTCAAGAAATCTGGTTGTGAAAATACCGATAATGAAAAGGAAGATGTGACTCATCTCCTTGTTCAAAATAGCTTGGATGCTAAGGTTGATATCATCAATCTACGTCAAGTCCTCCTCAATACCATTGAAACTCATCATAGACAGGCAACATTACTAAGAACTGTTATCCGTAACCAAAGAAACTGATTAAACTTGGAATCGGTAATAAGGAGTATGCTCAGAATATTAATCGAAAGGTTAATGCTTTAGCCTGTGAACATAACCAAGGTACTGTGTGCAAAATCCGAGATATCAGTCGAGATGTTGTTGATGAAGATCCTGAAAAATTTGAGGAAATTGAAGATGATCTTTGAAAATCACCTATCTAAAGGTTGTTAGAGATTAAGTTATATGCTGTAATACTTAATCTAGAAAAATAGACATCAATTTTTGATTTCTTTCATTGATTGTATTGGTCTATTAAGAATAAAACTATTATGAATAAAATTATTTGATTTATAATTTTTCTTGTGATAGTTTTCGGTTTACATAGCCTGTGCTTGAATACTTTTATATTATTGCTATGTATGTTTATGGGATGTTTGATTTCGGTTTTACTACCTTAATATTCGATCTCATATGTTGTGAACCCTTGTGGTTTGGGTGACTTTTTGATTTAGCAGGATTAAGTTCTAGCCCATGTTCGTAGGCTTTATCAAAGAATCATGAGGGGTTCTGGTAGAAACAATATGTGAAAAAGTCACAATATGTTGAATCGGTTTTGGTTTAGAATAAAAGCATATGTGTTTTGACGGTTTTCAACTTTTGCTTGCAATTGTTAAAACCGATTTTCAACCTTTCTCTGGTAAAGGTTGGTTGTTGTTATTATTTTGTTTTTGCATAAGGATGACAACATGATGATATTTCGATATCAATTCTCCCTGGAAGAAGATGCAATCATATTGGAGAAGTGGATGCGAAATTTGAGGTAACAATCTTGTTAGTTAATTATTTTCTTGTTTAAGAAAAGCCTGAGTTTATTTCATATATATTTATTGCTTTTGCTTAACAAAATTTCGGTTCAATTGATGAT
Source organism: Papaver armeniacum (assembly GCA_023531295.1). Taxonomy (NCBI): domain Eukaryota; kingdom Viridiplantae; phylum Streptophyta; class Magnoliopsida; order Ranunculales; family Papaveraceae; genus Papaver; species Papaver armeniacum. The sequence goes on along the minus strand of JAJJWW010019189.1, from coordinate 135,454 downwards.
TATTCCATTATGTGTGTATGGATGTATGTGTGATTCAATTAGTTCCGGTTAAGAAAAACTATTGTTATCTTGATTTAGGCTTACAAAATTTCGGTGCAATTGCGGTGCTTTTAATGTCTATGTTGTTTCAATTGCTTCCGGTTGAGGTGAATAATTATGCAAGTTGATTTATGTTGGTTTGTATGAATTATTTATGGATTAACGAAATAAAAGGTTTACGGGATGAGTTGTTTAGTCCAATTCGATTCCGGATAAGAGAAATTAAGTTAATTCTGATCTTAGTTAGACTTATCGAAGTGAGGTTTCGGTTATTCAAGTCTAATCGAACGCCTTAACAAGAAATGCTAGTTAACTAACCTAGTATTTGTCTTGTTTTAAATTGAAAGGCCTAAGTTTATGGATAATTAGAACCTGATAAGAAAAATAGAGTTATCTTTATTTTGGTCTTATCGAATTAAGCGATTGTTTTTGTACAATCGGTTTAGCAAAGGGACTAAGGTGTTTAGTTGTTTTTGGTTTGCTAAACTAAAATGGAAAAATTGTTTTGGACAATTGTTTCCTTGGTAACATATCAAAATAAAGCCACTTGTAGTTTCGGTTTTGATAGTGGTTATCAGAACATGATGTGTGGAACCCTCGTGCCTAACTCTACAGGTTGCAAGTCTATTGAGATTTGTAAGATTCTTTTCGTGTTGTCCTTTATTTTTTCGTTTCTTTGTCATTTTGTGACAAAAAGGGGGAGAAATATATGGAGTAAACAAGTGATACTGGCATTGATTTTATATTGATTGGTATCACTATGGAAAAGAACATTGGTGCTTAAATGTTTTATCTAAACGAAAGAGTGAAAGCACGAGACTAAGGGGGAGTAACATATCATATGAATTGGTATAACAAAGACGTGCGGATTGAATATCTACCTATCTTCCTTAGGGGGAGTATTTTCTTTGTTATTATAATGTCAACAAATGACATTTTCAAGGATTGAATGTAAGCGGTTCTTGTCTTTGTTGAATCGGGAAAAAGCGTATGTGTAATGAATTATTGTAATTTGTTTATCCATATAATGTAAGAGTTTTGTCACTAAAATTGAAAAAGGGGGAGATTGTTAGAGCATAGCTCTGTTGAACCCACAAAGCGTTGGTATGTCAAGTTTGGTTGTCATATTTTAGTGATTCAAAACTCATGTTAAGAGTCGCTTGATTATGTACTAGAGTCAACTTCGTATAGGTTAGCTTGAAAGTATTAGGATATGAGACTTTACAAGTATTGCAAAGACTTGAAGATGTGAAGAAGCAAGGAGCTACAACGACAACAATCATCATTCCACTTGAGGTTAGTGATATTTGACTTGAACCGTTTCATTCCCTAACGTATCTTTCAAGTCGTGCATATTGAAAACAAAACTGCGAAGCATATTTGAACTCTAGATAGACATAGTATTAAGGAATACAATACGAGGTTTATTTCTTAACCATTAAACTTTGTAGATAAGACATCGATATAATCATATGAATGCTATTGTGATTATGTATGGGTATGAGGTGAGGATTTCATCCTAGGGAACAATGTTTTACATGTGTTCTAAGGAAGTAAGTTCATAAACTTGTTTGTGAATCGAAAAGGAAATCGCCAGGCGTTATTGGTTTTGTTATTCATTGCATATCTTATGAACAACCAATATATGTGATTGAGTATAACTGTTCACGACTTGTTGTGTTCTTGGTAGAACTATTCACAAAGGCCTGACTTATGTATTGGTATGACTTTTATTAGTTAAACCGATCTTAAGTAATCACCTGAGATGGTATGATCGGGTTTGTGATTTTCTATCTGACCAAATATGGGAAAGGAGAACTGATCCTAGTAAGAGGTGCAGTACATCACAAAGGGGAACCGATCTTTGTATGAGGTGCAACAAGGTTTATAGCAGAAAGGGGAACCGATCCTATGGACATGTGCAACACATATAAGTTAGATACCATATATATGTGGGGAACCGATTCTAGTACCTAGTCAACCGAATTTTGAAAAGCTAGTGTGACTATGCACAGTACTCACATGGAAGGTAGAACCGAAACTTGTTTTGGTAGAACCGTTAAACCCATGATTGTGATTGAATGTTATTTGATCAATCGCAGTTCTTGAAGTCAGATGAACCAATTCTAAACTTGTTTGGAAGTGTGGCAAATCGGTTTCAAGGTTGTAAGTGTGAAAGAGAACTTACAAAGTTAAGATGTCGACATACTTTGAACACGTGCCATGAATATTTATTTTTTTAATTGTTCAAAGTTATTCCTTAATAGCTAAGGGAAGAGAACCCCAGGATCGAAACATAAATAAGTTAAGAATCTTTTAATTAAGGTATTTAACTTCATTTTGTAGAGAAATAAGAATTAGTAATGTGCATTTATTAATTAGAGATTTTCCGAGAGATTTCGATCATTATTTTTGGACAGAACATTTCCAGGAATTATGGAAACCGAATTTTTGCTTTAATGAATATCTTGAGAATATTTTTGGTTTTGGAAATTCCTTGGTGTCCAAACTTCCTTGTCTATAAATACTTAAAGTTTGCCTTTCTAGCAAACTAATCCTTCGTAACAACAGACTTCCTCTTTGTTGTGTTATTACTGGTGTAGTCGCCTATCCGGAGAGGAGAGTAACCTAATTAGGCGAAATCTCTTACGGCCGCTAAGTTTAAAGTATTCTTTGGGATTGAGAATCTCTACGAGTATCGTTGAGGGGAAACTAGATAATTGCAGTTTATCTTTTGTTTTCTTTGATTTGATTGACTAACGGTGGTTGAACTTTGATTTCACCTAGTTTGTTTATGCTTGAGAATCTTCCCCTTTGATATAAGATTCACTCAAACTAGTTCAGAGTTTCGACAGGGATCTTTAGACTGTTGTTAGTTCTAAAGACGATCTTGTGATAATCCATTATTAATAGACTCCGTTCTGTGCGTGATTGATCACAAGATATTCAAGTGATTGTGTGCAGGTGTTTATTGAAGTTCTAAGAAGATTTGAAGACAAAGAAGATATTGAAGATTTCTGATTTGTGGGTTCATAATCTTTGGTGTGCACAATACTTGTTTCGGTAAAAGAGGATCCAATTAATAATCGGTTTATCTTTGTGATAGATTGGATTGATTAATTGAGTAGATCGACATCAACACAATTTTTTGGATTAATAGTGTTGTTGGCTTAATCTTAAATGATTACTTCGGTAATTGAACATAAGATAGATCTAAGGACCTGACGAAGGAGTTTATGTTAAGATAAACAGAAGAGCCTTTGTCCAACTCATATCACTTGGTTGAATAGAGTTGATACCAAACATATTTGTTATTCCTTTACTGTTTGGAATACGAACCAAATGAATTGTTCCAAGTACGTCACTAAGGTCGGAGGCGTGGGAATACAGACGGAACTAGGTGAACTATAGGTTTAGTTGCTTGGTCTCAACTATACGAAGTTAGGTGTAATTTTGTGTAGCGGATTAATCTTGAGAGTATTCAACTCGGACAAGGTCCCGGGGTTTTTCTGCATTTGCGGTTTCCTCATTAACAAAATCTTGTTGTGCCACATATTTCTGCATTATAATTGTTTTATTATAATTAAAGTAAATTACACAAACGTTAATTCCTATTTACTTGATAAGTAAATCCTATTGTGTTTGGTTAAGTCCGAACCTTTTTATCAAGTAACATACTTCGTTGTTGTATTGTCTCGATCTCGTATCCATAGACGATCACACGAAGTGTGAACCGATTAGTTGTATTGTCTCGACTCAGTCCATAGACAATCACTTTCGGAGAAAGGACTTATAGGTAGGAAAAGTTTTAGCTTGAGGTATATTTGGGTACCCTCGCCTTTTCATAAACCATTACAACTTTTGCATATGGATTTGTGGGGACCTTGTCCTGTTACTCCTTGTAATAGATTCACATACTACTATAATATCGTTGATGATTACAGTAAGTATTGCTGGATATTTCCTTTAATAAGAAAGTCAGATTTGTTTCAATCTTCAGTTCGTTTAAGTCACAAGTTGAAAATTACTTTGATTTGAAAATAAAGGTCATCATAACTGATGGAGGTGGAGAGTTTATTAATAATGAGCTAGGGAAATTTTTTCCTACAAATAGGGTCGTTCATAAATACAGTTGTGCACATACTCCAGAGCAGAATGGATTTGCTGAGAGCAAACATAAACATATACTTGGGCTATGTAGAACTTTACTCATACAAGCAAATCTTGCAGATTGTTTATGTGTAGATGCTTTACAAACTGCTAATTACCTAGTTAACAGATTACCTGCGGCTTCTATTTCCTTCATGTCTCCTTATAAAAAGTTATATGGTAGCTCTCCCAACTATTCTGCATTAATAGTCTTTGGTTGTTCTTGCTATCCATGGATCAAACCATATACTCACTCTAAACTGGAACCAAGAAGCAAGGTTTGTATTTTTCTTTGTTATTCTTCTTCCCAAAAGGGTTATAGATGGCTTGAACCATGTTAAGGAAGAGTATTCATTTCTAGACATGTCACCTTTCATATATATCAATTTCCAGCATTGCTGTTCAAACTGGATCAAATTTCAAATTCTACATCTCAGATCTCAACACTACATTCTGCAACAATGGATTCTTTATCAATTTCCATTCACTTCTTCTACTTCTACTTCAGTCACAAATGTTCATTCAATGACCACAAGGGGTAAACTTGGTATTTTCAAACCTAAACAACCAAAAGCTCTCTTCACCACCAAATATCCTATATCCACAACTACTTTTGCTTCTGTTGAAGACACCATTCCAAAATCTAATGCTCAAGCAAAAAAGCATCCAAAATGGCTTCTATCTTTGGTTAATTAATGTTTTGCACTAAAGTTAGCTGGCACATGGACTCTTGAACCACCTCATCCATCCCAATATTTGGTGGGTTGCAAATGGGTCTTCAAAATCAAACATAACCCGGATGGTACTTGTTGAGAGGTTTAAATCCAGACTTGTTGCCAAAGGGTATTACCAACAAGAAGGCATAGATTATCAAGAAACTTTTAGTACAGTTGCCAAGCCTACTACTATAAGAATAGTACTTTCCCTTGCAGTTCATCACAATTGGCCAGTTAAACAACTAGACATTAATAAGGCTTTTCTTCATGATGATCTTAAAGAGACAGTTTTAATGACTCAACCATCGGGATTTGAAGATCCAGACAAGCCTCATTATGTGTGCAGGTTACATAAATCAATCTATGGTTTAAACAACCCCCTAAGGCCTGGTATGAAAATCTCATGGAGTCTTTACTTGCTCTTGGTTTTGAAGCATCTCAGGATGATACTTCATTGTTTACATTGAAGAATGGATCTCTCATAATCATCATACTCATCTATGTTGATGATATACTTATTACTAGATCTTATTTATTAGCTTGTGATCAGGTTATATCTCATCTCTCTCTCTTTTCTTGTCAAAGACTTAAGACCCATTCATTATTTCTTGGGACTTGGATATTAAAAGAAATGCCACGACTATGCATTTGTCACAAACTAAGTATATTCTAGACTTGTTAAAGAAGACTAATATGATGGATGCCAAACTATGCAATTCTCCAACCATTGCAGATTCTAGATGAGTAAATTTCATGGTGAGTTATTAGCTGATGCCTCTGATTATAGATCACTAATTGGAGCTCTTCAGTATGTTACATGGACTAGACCTGATATCTACTATGTGATTAATCAAGTTTGCCAGCATATGAGCAGTCCAACATCAGTTCACTTGGTTGATGCTAAGATAATTTTGAGGTATTTAAAAAGCACTTTAGATTATGGTATTATACTTCATCAAGGTTTAACAACTATCTTCTCCTACTCAGACTCAGATTGGGTAGGTAATCCTGATGATAGACGCTCTACTAGTGCTTACTGTGTCTTTTTTTGGTCCCAATCCTATTTTTTGGTCTTCTAAAAAGAAACCCATTTGTTTGAGGGTAAAAACTGGTTCTGCTGTGTTTGGTAAATTTGGGTGTGTTGATGAGAAACGAATTCAATCCCTAAACAAATGCACTGCACGGGAGTACTTTTAGATTCGAGAAATAAATTTGTAAGACTTTGGCCTAAACCAAGAAATGGCCGTTCCAGATTCAATTCGGTCACAAAGTGAAGGAGAAGGGTTGATCTTAGGGATGGAAGCAAAGAAGGTGTTCGAGATTATGAAAGTGTGGTCATTTTATGACCTGTATCAGAATATGATTTCTGGATACTTGTGTTGATAACACTTGTGTTGTTATTGTCGAAATAGGTTCAAAACCTATTTATACAAGTCATTTGAGCGCAACCCTGATCTCGTAGGAAGTGGAGAAGATTAAGTAATGGAGTAGTGGGGTTGTGTAAGAGGTGGTGATCATCACGCGGTCACATCTTCACCCACTATTCTCATCGTTGTTAACTGTTCGTCCTTTCCTGACACGTTCTCGTAATGGGCGCGTTGCATGCCACACGCTGTAAACCGCCAGACCAATACCCCAGTAAGTATCCCCCAGTTTGTGACATGTTTGATGTCTCGAGTAAGTGGGTCGAGTCGTGAGACTCGTCGCTGAAAGCAGCACACAATGCTTTTAGGTCAAATAATAAATTATTTGCGAAACATTTATAAAGCATCGCTTATAATCGATGTGTATGAAACATCGCTTTTTTTTGAGCTCGATCGAATCAATCACGGATTGAGCGTCTTAAAAGTAGCACGACCGACCATCTTTGGGTGATCGTTTGAGGACCCTATGGGCGTGCTATGACTTGGTCGATCACTCCCTGTGGAGGAAGAGTGGCCAGTGATAACAATGCTGCGTTGTTAGTTTTCTGAAAATAAATCTACACCGTCCGACTAGGCTGGCGAAGTTGGACGGTCGTGATCGATTTGCGGCAGTTGTATATTGTCGTTGATGTAATTTAGGGTTTAAGGGCCGTGTGGCCATCCCTATTTTTGCTAGTCGAATCAAAGCACTGGGCGTTGATTCGAACAAGCCGATTGGCCATGTGTGAAGATGAGCCGCTAGTGAGTGCGTTGACATCTCCCGGGTCATCTAAGATCGGATCTAAGCCACTTGATTGGTGGCGAAGATGAGTGGTCACGATCGATTTGCGATAGTAGCATCTTTACGCAAACATGAATTAGGGTTTAGAACAGCGCGACTACTCTAGTTCAATCGAGCGATTCGATCGTTATTGACTTCCCACATGCAAGTCGATCGAATGGTAATGAAGTTGGACCGTGTGAACTAATGTCCACCTTCTTGATCGTCAAACACAATCTAAGCCGTCCAACTAGACCGCTAAGTTGGACGGACACGATTGATTTGCGACAGGTTGTATCTTTGTCGCGACCCAATTAGGGTTTTTAGAATAGCGCGTTTGCTCTAGTTTAGACAAACGTTTTGGCATTCTCTGGACCTGTCGTGGGAAGGTCGATCGACCAAGGGATGAGTTGGGCTGCCACTGAACACACCAATACTCCTTTAATCGTTTGTAGAAAAATCTAAGCCGTCGAACTAGGCTGGCGAAGTTGGACGGTCGTGATGTCTCTGAGACCGTTTTTGCCGGTCTAACTCGTTTGAGCTCTCCTTTCAACAACGCGATCACCCATGTTAGAGTTGGCATTCAAAGGCTTTGCGCGTGGGATAAATGGGTCTCGACCGGCCAGGATGCTATTGGGCCCGCCAATGATCATCGTGATGATTTCTTATTTCTGCCAGGGGTAGGCTAGGCTTATTGAATTACGCGGCCAAATTGTGTGGTCGTGATCATTTTTGAGACTGATATGAACAGTCTAGATTTTCCTTAAGGAATTTGAACGCGTTCGATCGCGCTAACTTTTAATTAAAAAGTGTGTAAACACGCTGATCTCTTTATAGAAAGTGGTGTGACCTACGTGAGTGTTTTCATGCAGGTCTCAATACTGACACTTCGGGAGATTCATGCTACTCTGCTGAGAGTGAACATTTAATCGTCATGCCATGCCAATTTTGAGAGTTCGACTGGGAACATTGCATAGGAAAATACTAGGCGAGCAATGCATTAGTGAATAATGCCGACGGAAGATAAAATTCACGAATATTTTTGGGATTCTTTGTTGCACGCACCATTACGAGTAAATTTCATATATACAGATATATTGAATTGCTCAATACATATGTGAGCGAAAAGGCTTAAGCACTCATTGCTTTTAAATGGCTTCTGTTCCTTTGCAGGATGACAACGCATTAAATACAGGGTTTACGATTTTAGCCCTTGAACTAAAAACCACCATCAACACCGTTATTGCTAGTAAGCTCCACAGAGGCTAAGTACAGGTGTTTAGCTCACACCGCAACCGAAGTTTTATGGGTTTGTCGATTCTCAAAGACCTCAATGTGTTTCTTTCTATATCTCCTACTGCAGGTTGTGACAACAAAAACTCTATATCGCTTGCCTCAAATCCAACTCTTCATGGTAGAATGAAACATGTTGCCATTGACTTTCACTTCATTAGAGAACTAATTCAATCCAAAGTGCTATGCATATACAATGTGTCCACTGATTCTCTAGTTGCAGATGTCTTCACAAAAGGGCCTTTTCTGTTGTCAGGTTTGAGTTTTTGCGCAACAAGCTGAAAGTTCAGCCACTTCACTTGGGGGATAGTACAAGAGTATCATTTATTGTGTCTGCCTTTAGGCTATTATGTGTGTGCGATTAGTACTTCCATCTCTAGTTAACAGGTTACATTTATGTCCGTACACTTTCTTGACTTTCTATTAACTACAAAAGATGGCTTTGCCAACCTGTATCTGTAACTAACTCTGCCTATGTCTATAAAGGCTTGTACTCTGTATTGTTGTTGAGTTAATGAGAAATCAGTTCATTCCTATTCACTCATTTCTCTACAGCAAACACTCTCTGCGTTATCCACTCTTTCTCTCTCTGGAATTGTGAAGTTTTACCGCGACCCATATTCCCAATATAATGTTTGGAGAAATTACCCTTTCATTTTGGCGTTTGAGTTCTGCATCCCTTGCTTCTAGTGCCGATCATGAGAAACCGAACTCGTTCCGATACCAGAGTCCAAGTATCGGACCGTTAGCAAATTCTATTTTTTTTAATGCGCTCAATCTCCAGGAGGTCCCAGGTTCGAGTCCCCAATGACGTAATATTGCAATATTTGACATGGAAGGTAAAGTTAGCTTGCCCCCCTTACGATATAATCAGCCCCTATCCGCTTCGGCTCCCTTGGCTGGCTCCTCATGAGGCTCATTTGGTAGGCTAGAATGGCAACCCTGTTCAAATTAATGTAGTAGTACGTTGTTGGAGCTCAGCTTGTTGAGCTTCCAACTAGTTTCTTGTAATAGTCTTTATCTAATAATAAAATTTGCATTTAAAAAAAAATACATTAAGAACTTAAACTAGATTTACATAAGAGGAGTATTTCATGAGATCTCCAAACTTTAGAGCAGAGACTCGATCCCTGACCTCCTACTTGAGAGTCAAACTCCTGGCCAACTGGGCTAACCCCCGATAGTTAGAAAATTATATCAGTAGAATGTCTTGAATTTAATTTTGACTTAACTTTAGAGCATCTCCATTGGTTGGAAAAAAATTTTGTTTGATGAAAAATTGAAAATCATTTTACAATGGTTCTCAACAAACCGCATATTTAAATCATTTAAAACTGCACAAACACCTCAGATGTAGGCCTACCCCTCAGGAAAAACAGGGGCTCTGCTTTTGGGCATTTTTGTACCTATGAGATTGGAGTATGGGGATGTTTATCCAGACTTTTTGATCATCTTATTGGTACATTGCCTCCAAATTCTAGAGCGGACAAGTGGATGTCCCTTTTTATAGGATAAGCTTATTTTAATATTGATGGTCACTCTTGATTGTGTTTTGAAAAGACGAGGGTACCCAAATATACCTCAATCTAAAACTTTTCCACCTATAAGTCCTTTCTCCGAAAGTGATTGTCTATGGACTGAGTCGAGACAATACATCTAATCGGTTCACACTTCGTGTGATCGTCTATGGATACGAGATCGAGACAATACGACAACAAGATAACTTGTGTGATTGACTATGGATACAAGATCGAGACAATACAACAACGAAGTATGTTTACTTGATAAAAGGTTCGGACTTAACCAAACACAATAGGATTACTATCAAGTAAATGGGAATTAATGTTTGTGTATTTTACTTCTTATTATAATAAAAACAATTATAATTGCGGAAATAGAAAAGTAAAAGACACAGCAAGATTTTGTTAACGAGGAAACCGCAAATTCTGAACAACCCCGGGACCTTGTCCAGAATTGAATACTCTCAGGATTAATCCGCTATACAAAATCAAACCAACTTCGTATAGTTGAGACCAAGCAACTAAACCTATAGTTCACCTAGTTTCGTCTGTATTCCCACGCCTCCAACTTGTAATAAGTCACGTACTTGGAACAATTCATTTGGTTTGTATTCCAAATAGTAAAGGAACAACAAATCTGTTTGGTAGCAACTCTTTTCAACCAAGTGATATGAGTTCGACAAAAGGCTCTTCCGTTTATCCCAATAAACTCCTTTGTCAGGTCCTTAGATCTATCTAATAACAACTACCAAAGTAATTGTCAAGACTTTGCAATCAATACTTTTAATTACAAAGAATTCTATTGATGCCGATCTACTCAACTAATCAATCCAATCTACCACAAGGATAAATCGATTATAATTGGATCCACTTTAACCGAAACAAGTATTGTGCACACCAAAGATTATGAATCCAAATCAGAAATCTTCAAAGTCTTCTTTGTCTTCAAATCTTCTTATATCTTCAATAAACACCTACACACAATCAACTTGAATCTCTTGTGATCAATCACACATAGAAAGGAGTCTGTTAACAATAGATTATCACAAGACGTATTTATATATACAAACAGTCTAAAGATCCCTGTCGAAACTTCGATATAGTTTGAGTGAATCTTATATCAGAAGAGAAGATTCTCAAGCATAAACAAACTAGGTGCAATCAAAGTTCAACAACCGTTAGTCAATCAAATCAATCGAAAACTAATAATAAACCGCAATTATCTAGTTTCCCAACTTGTACTAATAGTGCTTCTCAATCCCAAAGAAGTCTTTAAACCGAGTGGCCGTAAGATATTTCGCCTAATTAGGTTACTTTCCTCTCCGAATAGGCGGCTCCACCAGTAACAATACAACTAGGTAGTTTTGCTGGCTCTGAGGATTAGTTTGCTCGAAATGTAAACTTTGATATTTATAGACCAAGGAAGTTTGGACACCAAGGAATTTCACGATTAACTAACAAATTCGTTACCTCAAATTTCGCATCCTCTTCTCCAATATGTTTGCATCTTCTTTCCAGGGAGAATTGATACCGAAATATCATTATGTTGTCATCCTCATGCAAGACAAAAGAACAACAACAACCAACCTTTACCATAAAAAGGTTGAAAACCGGTTTTAAACTTATATGCTCTATTATCTTTTTATAGAAAGATAAATGAGTTCTTACATTGTTGGCAAGCGAGCAACAAGCTGCGCCGCAAGCCCTTTTTGAATTGCAAAGCCTATCCTTTTAAAAACAAACTCTCTCGAACCGGGGGTCATGACATTACCGTGCATGACTTTCTGGACTCTTTTGAGGAGTCCAACCGCCTCTGGAGCTAAGAAACCAAAAGTATCAAAAGCAAAGGGGATAAAACCATGTCCATTATCGATACATGCTTTCTCATGCTTCGCTATCTTACCTGAGGCAGCCCTCAACGCTGCTTGGCCAACTGTAAAGGAACCATATCCAATGCCTACTAATGGAGAAACCCCCGTGAGGTCAACACATGCGTGTTTTCCATTAGCCCATCCAAAATTAAGTACATCCGTTGGCCTGAGTGTGGATCTTCCCTCTAGTGGGTTTGTCAAAAAGTTGACAGGCGCTTCCTTCTTTGATGAAATACCCGCTCGCCATAACACATCATATAAGGTATCTCTCACATGATCATGTCTATACTTAAAACCAAGATCTACCTTACAATGGACTTCATGTTCCCCATATGCGTCTAAGCATCCTGTGAAGCAAGCAGGGCAGCGTGAATCAGAAGGGTATAAAGGGATCATTAACATGTACTTAAGGATGGATCGGTACTCCACAGGCGACATTTTTTGTCCAAGGCCCTCAATCGGAATTGCTAGAAGGAAGTCTTGGGCATGCGCTGCTCGTAAACAACCAAAGACCGCTTTCTGCCTGTCTGGTAACTCGTAATCTCGATCCATGTCTTTAACCACTTTACCAAAAATAGCACTCGCCAGGTTACTTTGTGCTTTAAGGGGGGCGGTGTCCTTACTAGTAAAGATACTAAAGTCATAATCAGGAAGAGTTGCTTGTAATTCCTCCAAAGCCTTATGAAAATTGTCATCCATTCCCTCCACTCCTCCATCCCTTTATATGTGATCTTGTAGACCCCAGGATTGCACACGTGATGCAAGAAAGGCATAATATGACGCCTCTTTAGCAGTGTATAAGCCCAGGCCTCCATATCTAATAGGTAGGGTGGATAACCTCCACTGTAGATCCCCAAAAAAAGGACCTCCACAAACCACGATACCCTCTACCACCTCCCTCAATCCTTTATCAAAAATATCTACCGCTTCTGTAGTGTATTCTGGACAACAAATACGAAGACCAAAGAGCAGCTTGGAGATGCCCATACATGCATGCAGGAGTAACAACTCACTCTGAGGATCTCGAAGCTTGGATAAAACTTGCATTAAATATACTGCCTTCTCAGCTCTCTTAATAGCAAGTCTCTTAACAAACCCATCATCAAGGCTAACCGCACCACCCAATAGTTTGACCCTGTCACATGGCCTGGAGATTCCAGCAGGAAACATTCCATCTCTTACCTTTCGTCCATCACAAGAAGGCTAGAAAATTTCTGTTTTCTTAATGTTCAATATAAGCCCCAACTCGGGACCTTCTGTTTGGACAATCGTGAGTGCCTTGGCCACTTCTACAGTGTCGCCAATGATAGTACCATCATAAAGGTACCACGCTTGTAGAGATAGTGTGCACTGTTTATTTATCTTTGCTATAAGATGATGAAGCACCAAAGCAAATAACAGTGGCCCCAAAGGATCCCCTTGTTGCACTCCTGTAGACGAATAAATATAATAGTCTCCCACATACAATCTTGCAGGTTGTCCATACAAGTATTCCACCCACGGCGAGATAGATGGACATAACTTACGCACCTCAAGAAGCATGGTTGTTCGGTCGACTAAATTAAAAGCATTTGTAAAGTCCATAGTTAACATGGTAAGGCTAGCATCTGTATGATGTTTACTAACATACCTGTTCACAGCGTGTAGAATTGCCTCAGCACCACCTGAGACACCTACACCGAACTGGAAATCCTGTAAGTAGGTTGCCATGTCTTTCCCAACCCCCTTCATAGCTACCTTGGACACAAGACGACGCCAAATCGTCCCAACAGCGATAGGACGGATGCTTTTGTCTGGTTTAAGAAGTGGTGTCAAGGGTGCTGATGCAATGAACTTCGTAAGGTTAAGTGGACATCTACCACTCAACCACAAATTGACCACCCTTGTTATTGCCATGACTAAATCAGCAGCAATAGTGGACCCTTCTCCACAAAACGCATCTAGCAAATGTTGTGCCCTAAGGCCATCTTTTCCGCATGAAGTTCCTTTGGGAAACGACTTAATACAACTTAAAACAGTCCCTTCTTCAGCTAACAGAGGTGTCTCATGCAGCGGAATGCTTGGCTTATGTGGAGGAGGCATGGCTGGATTTTTATCTTCAAGCGCTTTCCGTGTCTCCGCATTGTTTGATGCTACCCCCGAAGAACTAATGGCCTTGACCGCAGCAGTAAAGTGCCCATCTGCCACTTTTCGTAAGCAGGTTGAAACATTAGTTAGCTTGTTGTCTATATCTTTATCATCAGCATCAAGGCCTCTAAAACCTCCAGTTCGTGGTATCTTCAGAACTTCCTTAACCAGCTATTGCGTTCCACCACTTTCACCCCAAGTTTCCAAAGCTCGCAATATTTGTGTCTGCTGCGTAGCTTTGCGATTCCCTGACCTGCACTCCGCTCTACCCTGTGGTCTGAAAACTCGCAGCGTACATCGAGGAAGAAGCAGCAAACGAATCCAATTACCGGTGAGTGTAGGTTCTGCCGCAACCCTCATAAGTGCAGCCTTGAAAGCATGGGAGAAAGCCAACCTACACCCTCTTGGAATACTTTTAACAGTGCGAATAGGAGCTCAGAAGACTGCGTCTAACGTCTCAGCATTAAGATCGATGTCACTGTTCAGCTGGAGTGAAACTGAGCCAGGCCATGGTACCCCTATAATTGTTTCGACTACCTCACCTGCAACTATTACATGCCTAACCTCCATGTCTCCGTGTTTGCACGCCCTACTCCAGGCATGTATACTCATACAATCTAAGCACGGCCATTGCTTCAATGTCCTCGGCGAGTTCTCTAAACCCACAAACACACCCAAGTCGCAACTGATGGCCTGTTGTATTGCATTCTTCCTCTCCATGTTGCAGAAGTGCAGTCTCTTTAGATGGGGAATTAAACATACAAATCCCTTACTCCCAATTCCCCCATCTGGGCATCCATGGAAATCCTTGAAGGGGCAGAGCATAACACCCTTGCCAGTATGCATCATTCAGGCGATAGACCAAACAGTTATAACCCAAACACAAAAGTATCTCAGTTCTAAATAACAAGCAGTTCTTGCAGTATCAGGTCTTTCTCAAAAGCAGAAAATTAAGCAGAAAAACTATACAATCAGAAAACTAAAGGAATGGGAAGGAGGTAGAGCAATGACTTCACGAGATGGGAAAACAACGTAGAAAAACCTTACGAAAAAAAAAACAACAAACGTAAAACTTCCCTACACCACCTTAACCCATCGAGATGATGGTGGTGATGTTGGTAAGTTAAGGAAGGTGGTTTACCGGCGAGTCCTTGGTGGTTTAGGGTTTAGGGTTTTCCGGCGAGTTCTTGAATGAAAAAAAGATTGTCACTGCTTTTATGCTAAACTAAACGATTCAACATATTGTGACTTTTTCACATATTGTTTCAATCAGAACCCCTCATGATCCTTTGATAAAGCCTACCAACATGGGATAGAACTTAATCCTGCTAAACCAAAAAGTCACCCAAACCATAAGGGTTCACAACATGAGATCGAATATCAAGGTTATTATGAAAACCGAAATCAAACATCCCATAAATCCAAATGCAATACACCATAAATATTCAACAAAGAATCAAGTATTTTAATTACCTCAATCTTGTAGGGAATTGAATTACGAAACCAACGCAAAAAGAATGAGGTCATTCCGGGTTCGGACGAAGAAGTTATAGGCAAAACAGTTTTACACTCCTTCGTATTGCACCTCTCACTAGGATCGGTTACCATATGTTGCACCTCTCACTAGGATCGGTTACCATATGTTACTAGTGAAAGATCACAATACTAAACTATTTTTGGCATAACTTTTGCATACGATGTCTGAATTCAGTGATTTTTGGCTCGTTTTAACCGTAAAAACAAGAGATACACATGTATGATCATTAGATATCAACATAATAAACTCAAAATTACCGTTTCTATCAAAAGCTCAAATATAGATAGAGAAAGTATGAGTATATAAGAAAATAAATCTCCCTAAAGATGTTAATTAGTCATATAATAACCGAGAGATAATGTGCTCAGTTTAATATGCTTCCTCACCCTTCATAAGATTGAGCACAAAGGTGAGCATACACAATTCAACACAGCTAGGTTGTGTTGAGTTGATCCTTGTCTTGTTCGTCACGAGTGACTAAGACATAATCATCATTCTTGACCTCTTGCTTGGTTTGTTTTATCTTGTTCCATCTCTTGTTTTTCTTCTTTGACATGTGATAAAGAGTGTCATTATCACAACGTCCACCAGTACAAGAGAATTCAGATATGATGTCTCTCTTTAGTCTTTCAAGAAAACTCTTGTAATTATTGTCACAACAATTAACAGCTGAGAGTCATTCTTGTGACTAACTTTTGGTCCCTTTTTGGCTATGGAGGATTTTGGGACCCATTTAGAGTTGGGTTTCGCAGGAGCAGCTTTCTCCTTCATACCATTAGGACGATTGTCCTTTTGAATACTTTGCGAAACAACTTTTCTCCAATTTGGAACATCAGATCTTGTCTTAGCATTTACAAAGTCATCTCTCTTTCTATATTCGGGTCTTTTATAATATGACCTTGTCGAGAGATAGGCAAAATTTGAACTATCATTATAATAATTCTTTTGTCTAAACTTTGGACAATATCGATCCGAGTTCCTTTGGGGAGTAATCTTAGCCAATTCGTTTGATACAAAAGAAAGTGTATCTTTTATCTTACGAATATTTCATCCCCATTCCACATGCCCTTTATTACCACAATAACAACAATGCTTAGTAACATACGAAGTCTGAGTTTTAATGTTACCTTTTTGTGGATCCCCTTGCATCGGAGCTTGACGATTCTTCTTCTTCTTCTTCTTCTTCTTCTTCAACTTTGTTGCTCTCTTGACATTATCATAAGTGCTCTCTTTGATTGTCGTTCTTGAAGAGTATAGTTGAACATGATTCTTAGGCTTGACCGGTTTTACTATTTACAAGGAATACGAGCATCTTTGTCATCAGTGGAAGCCTATGGTTGAGAAGAATTAGTAGCTTTAACAAATTTTACCTCTTTGCTAATATTTGAAGCATCTATTCCCTTATAGCCCAATACTCGTATATCACGATGATTTCTACTTGCTTCTAACATTGAGGTTAACTTGTTTGAGCTTTCATTGGATTTTTTTAGTTCCAAATTTTCTTCTTCCAACATCTTGATTTTATCAAGAGCACTGGCTAGATCAGCCTCAAGGCGTTTTTCTCGTGTGAGATATTCTCCTTCTTTCTCTTCAAAGTTCTTTTGTTGAGAGTTAATCCTTGCATCAGATTCAGCAAGTTTCTCTTGTACTTTTTTTCAAGAGCCGCATTACGATCTTTCTCAAGCTAGCACATACTTTGTCTTTACGACTATGTATTTGTTGTGAGAATTTTTCTTTCAGCAAGTTATGCTCTTCATCGAGATTTTCAAACTTTAAAGTTAACTCTCGTTCTCTTTCAAGTGCTGAAAGAAGATCATTAGAACAAATAAGAAATTGTTTGCTCAATTCCTTTAGTTCAGATGTTTTTACACTTGATATTTCATCAGAAATATCAAGTATAGAACTCAAAGATATATCGTTAGAGACATCATTAATTGAGCAACCTTAAATTAAAGAACTATCTCCTTTTGAGCACATATCTTGTGACACGTTAACTGAGTCTTTCTTTAGTTTTCGCTCTCGCTTAACTCTACTTTGACTCATTTCTTATAGTTTGGATCGCATCAAACACAGTTGTTAGATCTTTTCGTGTTTGCCTCGCTTCTCGATACCAATTGAAAAGACGAGGGTACCCAAAATATACCTCAATCTAAAACTTTTCCACCTATAAGTCCTTTCTCCGAAAGTGATTGTCTATGGACTGAGTCGAGACAATACAACTAATCGGTTCACACTTCGTGTGATCGTCTATGGATACGAGATCGAGACAATATGACAACAAGATAACTTGTATGATTGACTATGGATACAAGATCGAGACAATACAATAACGAAGTATGTTTACTTGATAAAAGGTTCGGACGTAACCAAACACAATAGGATTACTATCAAGTAAATATGAATTAACGTTTGTGTATTTTACTTCTAGTTATAATAAAAACAATTATAATTGCGGAAATAGAAAGGTAAAAGACCATGCAAGATTTTGTTAACGAGGAAACCGCAAATGCAGAAAAACCCCGGGACCTTGTCCAGAATTGAATGCTCTCAGGATTAAGCCGTTATACAAAATCAAACCAACTTCGTATAGTTGAGACCAAGCAACTAAACCTATATAGTTCACCTAGTTCCGTCTGTATTCCCACGCCTACAACTTGTTATAAGTCACGTACTTGGAACAATTTCTTTGGTTCGTATTCCAAACAGTAAAGGAACAACAAATCTGTTTGGTAACAACTCTTTTCAACCAAGTGATATGAGTTCGACAAAAGGCTCTTCCGTTTATCCCAATAAACTCCCTTGTCAGGTCCTTAGATCTATCTAATAACAACTACCAAAATAATTGTCAAGATTTTGCAATCAATACTTTTAATCACAAAGAATTGTATTGATGCCGATCTACTCAACTAATCAATCCAATATACCACAAGGATAAACCGATTATAGTTGGATCCTCTTTAACCGAAATAAGTATTGTGCACACCAAAGATTATGAACCCAAATCAGAAATCTTCAAAGTCTTCTTTGTCTTCAAATCTTCTTAGATCTTCAATAAACACCTGCACACAATCAACTTGAATATCTTGTGATCAATCACACACATAACAAAGTTTGTTAACAATGGATTATCAGAAGACGTCTTTAGATCTACAAACAATCTAAAGATCCCCGTCGAAACTTCGATCTAGTTTGAGCGAATCTTATATCAGAAGAGAAGATTCTCAAGCATAAACAAACTAGGTGCAATCAAAGTTCAACAACCGTTAGTCAATCAAATCAATCGAAAATTAATAAAAAACCGCAATTATCTAGTTTCCCACCAACGGTACTAATAGAGCTTCTCAAACCCAAAGAAGTCTTTAAACCGAGCGGCCGTAAGATATTTCGCCTAATTAGGTTACCTTCCTCTCCGAATAGGCGACTCCACCAGTAACAACACAACCAGGTAGTTTTGCTGGCTCTGAGGATTAGTTTGCTCGAAATGTAAACTTTGATATTTATAGACCAAGGAAGTTTGGACACCAAGGAATTTCCAAAACCGAAAATATTCTCAAGATATGCAATATATTTCCAAATTCAGTTTCCATGATTCCTGGAAATGCTTTGTCCAAATAATGACCGAAAATCTCTTAGAAAATCTCCAACTAGTAAATGCACATTACTAATTTTCATTTTCCAAAAATAAAATTAAAAACCTTAATTAAAAGATTCTCAATTTATTTTTCGATCTGGTTAAGAAAAACTATTGTTATCTTGCTTTTGTATGGTATCAACCGTTTAGGCTTACAAAATTACGGTGCAATTGCAGTGCTTATAATGTCTATGTTGTTTCAATTGCTTCCGGTTGAGGTGAATAATTATGCAAGTTGATTTATTTTGGTTTGTATGAATTATTTATGTCTTAACGAAATAATATGTGTACGGTATGAGTTGTTTAGTCCAATTTGATTCCATATAAGATAAACTAAGTTAATTCTGATCTTAGTTAGACTTATTGAAGTGAGGTTTCGGTTATTCAAGTCTAATCGAATGCCTAAACAAGAAATGCTAGTTAACTAACCTAGTACTTGTCTTGTTTAAAATTGAAAGGTCTAAGTTTATGGATAATTAGAACCTGATGAGAAAAATGGAGTTTATCTTTATTTTGGTCTTAAATTAAGCGGTTGTTTTTGAACAATCGGTTTAGCAAAGGGACTAATATGCTTAGTTGTTTTTGGTTTTCTAAACTAAATTGGAAAAATTGTTTCGGACAATTGTTTCCTTGGTAACATATCAAAATAAGACTACTTGTAGTTTCGGTTTTGATATTGGTTATCAGAACATGATGTGTGGAACCCTCATGTCTAACTCTGAGTTTGCAAGTCTATTATGAGATTTGTAAGATTCTTTTCGTGTTGACCTTTATTTTTTCGTTTCTTTGTCATTTTTGTGAAAAAAAGGGGGAGAAATATATGGAGTAAACATGTGATGCTGGCATTGATATTTATATTGATTGGCATCACTAGGGAAAAGAACATTGGTACTTGAATGTTTTTATCTAACGAAAGAGTGAAAGCACAGACTAAGGGGGGGTAACATGTCATATGTTTGGTATAACAAAGATGTGCGGATTAAATATCTACCAATCTTCCTTAGGGGGAGTAATAGCTTTGTTATTATAATGTCAACAACGATATTTTCAAGGATTGAATGTAAGCTTTCATTGTGCTGTTGAATCGGGAATCAAGCGGATTGTAATGAATTATTGTAATTTGTTTATCCATATGATGTAAGAGTTTTGTCACTAAAATTGACAAAGGGGAGATTTTTAGAGCATGGCTCGGTTGAACCCACCAAGCGTTGGTATGTCAAGTTTGGTTGTCATATTTTAGTGAATCAAAACTCATGTTAAGAGTCGCTTGATTATGTACTAGAGTTAAACTTCGTATAGGTTAGCTTGAAAGTATTAGGATATGAGACATTACAAGTATTGCGAAGACTTGAAGATGTGAAGAAGCAAGGAGCTACAACGACAACAATCATCCTTCCACTTGAGGTTAGTGATATTTGACTTGAACTGTTTCATTCCCTAACGTATTTTTCAAGTCGTACATATTGAAAACATAACTGCGAAGCATATTTGAACCTCAATAGACATAGTATTAAGGAATACAATACGAGACTTATTGCTTAACCATTAAACTTTGTAGATAAGACATCGCCATAATCATTTGAATGCTATTATGATTATGTATGGGTATGAGGTGAGGATTTCATCCTAGGGATCAATATTTACATGTGTTCTAAGGAACTAAGTTCATAAACTTGTTTGTGAACCGAAAAGGAAATTTCAGTGTTATTGGTTTTGTTATTCATTGCATATCTTATGAACAACCAATATGTGTGATAGAGTATAACCGCTCACAACTTGTTGTGTTCTTGGTAGAACTGTTCACAAAGGCCTGACTTATGTATTGGTATAAATTTTATTAGTAAAACCGATCTTAAGTAATTACCTGTGGTATGATCGAATTTTGTTTGTCTGACCTTGTAAGGGAAAGGGAACATATCTTAGTAAGGGAAAGGCAACCGATCCTAGTAAGGGGTACAATACATCAAAGGGAACCGATCCTTGTATGGGGTGCAGCAAGGTTTATAGCAGAAAGGGGAACCGATCCTACGGACATGTGCAACACATATAAGTTAGATACCATATATATGTGAGGAACCGATCCTAGTACCTAGTCAACCGAACTTTTGGGAAGCTAGTGTGACTATGCACAGTACTCACATGAAGGTAGAACCGAAACTTGTTTTGGTAGAACCGTAAACCCATGATTGTGATTGAATGTTGGTTTGATCAATTGCATAGTTCTTGAAAGTCAGATGAACCAATTCTAAACTTGTTTGGAAGTGTGGCAAATCTTTTTCAAGGTTGTAAGTGTGAAAGAGAACTTACAAAGTTAAGATGTCGACAAACTTTGAACACTTGCTGTGAATGTTTATTTCTATAATTGTTCAAATATATTCCTTAACGGCTAAGGAAGAGAATCCCAGGATCGAAACATAAGTAAGTTAAGAATCTTTTAATTCAGTTATTAATTTCATTTTGTAGGAAATTACGAGAATTAGTAATGTGCATTTACAAATTAGATTTTCCGAGAGATTTCGATCGTTATTTTTGATGCAGCATTTCCGGGAATTATGAAAACCGAATCTGTGCTTTTATGAATATCTTGAGAATATTTTCGGTTTGGAAATTCCTTGGTGTCCAAACTTCATTGTCTATAAATACACGAAGTTTGCCTTTCTAGCAAACTAATCCTTCGTAACAATGATTTACTCTTTTGTTGTTGTTCTTTAGTGTAGCCGCCTATTCGGAGAGGAGAGTAACCTAATTCGGCGAAATCTCTTACGTCTAGCTCAATTTAAAGTCTTCTTTGGGATTGAGAAGCTCTAGCGACCCGTTGGTGGAAAACTAGATAATTGCGGTTTATCTTTGTTTTCGATGGATCTGATTGACTAACGGTGGTTGAAATCTGATTGCACCTAGTTTGTTTATTCTTGAGAATATTCTCTTCGATATGAGATTCACTCAAACTAGTTCGTAGTTTCGACAGGATCTTTAGACTCGTTGTTAGTTCTAAAGACGATCTTGTGATAATCCATTGTTAACAGACTCCGTTTTATGCGTGATTGATCACAAGAGATTCAAGTGATTGTGTGCAGGTTTTTATTGAAGATTTAAGAAGATTTGAAGACAAAGAAGATATTGAAGATCTGACTTGGGTTTTATAATCTTTGGTGTGCACAATACTTGTTTCGGTAAAATAGGATCCAATTAATAATTGGTTTATGATTGTGGTAGATTGGATTGATTAATTGAGTAGATCGGCATCAATATGTTTCCTTGTGATTAAAGGTATTGATTGGCTTAATCTTAAACGATTACCTTTGGGTGATTGAACATAAGATAGATCTAAGGATCCGACGAAGGAGTTTATATTAAGATAAATGAGAAGAGCCTTTGTCCGACTCATATCACTTGGTTGAATAGAGTTGATACCAAAACAGTTTGTTGTTCATTTACTGTTTGGAATACGAACCAAAGGAATTGTTCCAAGTACGTGACTTATTCACAAGTCGGAGGCGTGGGAATACGGACGAAACTAAGTGAACTATAGGTTTAGTTACATGGTCTCAACTATACGAAGTTAGGTGTAATTTTGTATAGCGGCTTAATCACGAGAGTATTCACCTGGACAAGGTCCCGGGTTTTTATGCATTTGCGGTTTCCTCGTTAACAAAATCTTGCATGTCATTTACTTTTATTTTCCGCATTATAATTGTTTTATTATAATTAAACTAAATCACACAAACGTTAATTCCTATTTACTTGATAAGCAATCCTATTGTGTTTGGTTAAGTCCGAACCTTTGTATCAAGTAAACATACTTCGTTGTTGTATTGTCTCGATCTCGTATCCATAGACGATCACACGATGTGTGAACCGATTAGTTGTATTGTCTCGACTCAGTCCATAGACAATCACTTTCGTAGAAAGGACTTATAGGTAGGAAAATTTTTAGCTTGAGGTATATTTGGGTACCCTCGCCTTTTCAGTATGCATTCTGAAATAAGGAATTTCCATGCATATGGCATTAGAAAGATATAATAGATACAAAATACCACAAAAGTACGACAAAGTTTAAATAATCATCCAACCATAAAAATGAAGAAAAACACATTACCGAAATTCGACAGTGCAACAAATTTGAATTTGTTGTTAGTTTTGTCATCAACATTATCATTAGTGTCATCACCCGCACTAATATTTTCCTGTGGAACAATCCACACATTACGCATATGCTGCAATAAGATGGATGAGAAATATGCTATATAATATAAGCTACGTTTGATAGGGAATCAGTTTCATGAAATCAGGGTCATTCCCTAGAAAGATATTTGTTAGGGGACGTAAAACAATTAGCAAAGAAAGAATTCTCAGGAATCCCATGGAATTAGGCTAAAACATATTATTTTGCCACCTTTTTTTTTTAAATGGGGACACCTAATTCTATGGAATTAGAATATAGGATTATATCTAATTTTGTGTAAAAATATTATTAGACACAACCTTAGTGAATTAACAAGTAAATAAGAAACTAGAAAACAAACCTCAATCACCATATCTCCATTTATAAATATGTAGTCAATTATGTGCACACTCCCGTATTTTCCCTCGTGAGAAATTACAAACTCTTTTTCAACAATGAAACTTAAATCAATTTGAAGAAACTTGTCTAAATTGAGTGTTCCAATGATGAGTGTTGGAAATACTGAATGATGAGTGTTTCCAATGGTGATGTTGGCAATCCCGGTCCCTTGAGCACTTTAGGGACTACTCCAGTAAGTACCCATTGTATATTTTCTTCATAGAAGTATGAAATTGCTGATTTGTTGATGAATGAATGAAGATTCTCATGAATAAGTGAAAAGCTTTACCGAAATACGTCACGGAAAATTCAAAACTCAGCCTTTAGCAAAACGCCGTAAAATCTTCATCCGATATCGTTTTTCGCGATCTACCCATGTATCCTTATTCCCGTGAAATTTACAAGCTTTACCAAAGAAGATTTTTAAGTTTTGAGCACGTGTAGGGGTCGAAATCGACGAAACAGTAAACTTCCAGGAGACCTTCAGTAAATTTTCAGTTGGCATGTGGTCCAATGTTTTGGCCACAACTCTTTGCTCGTTTCTCCAATTTTTGTGAATTTTGGATATGTTGTAGAGGACATCCGTATGAAGAGAATTGTATATGACCCATCCCTGGATTCTTCACCAACTTTGCCCAGATCGCTACTTTGTACGGGACAGTGTAAAATTGTCTCCGACGAGCTCGTTGTAAAACACACCTGTTGTGTCATTGGACCATTCGCTTGTGTTTTGAAGGGTTGGTGACGGATTTCAATGCCATTGATTCATTTGAGATCAGGAACCCTTGATTGATACATGAGCATGGTGCTTGCAACCATCTTGTTTCTGTCAGTCATAGAAAGATCACTTCTGAAACCCTGGTCATGGGACCATAACTGAGGTTGCTCTCAAGAGGGGGTGGTGTAATGACCATGGTTTCATGTCCCAGTGGTAGCATTCCTTTTATGATGAGAGTCTGGTGCCACGAGTCTTGAACTGTGAAACTGATCATCATGATCAGTGGACTGTCAGTCCCCAGTTTGTTAAATCTCTCCTTTCGTTTTCTCTTCTTCTGACAAAACTTAGATAGAGGACCCAGGTAGAAAAATCGATGTAAAGACCTAGGTGGTCGAAGTTGGAGGTACCTTGATGAATTACTTAGTGGAAAGACCCGGTGGACACTGATCGGCTGTGGAAGTTATGAATCCCGTCTAAGAATTGCTGCTTGCATGTTGTACGCTCTGGAAGGCAGTAGGAACCTCATACGACGTCGAATTCGATGCTTGACCCCAACTTTTGAAGCTAAGAGACTTAGTTATCACATGAGAGAAGAATAACTCAATTTGGAGTTGTAGAGGTCAGCCAACGAAGCGTGCACATTTGTAATTTGTAATCCCGTACAAACTTTTCAGATTTCGTAGACTGACTTTTAAGGCCGTATATTTCCGCTCGTATGTCCGATTGATGTCACCTTTTGGTATGTTGTAGAAGAGACATAGAAGAACAGTTTTCGTTGAGGAAGAATTGTCTCATTGATAGGGTGTAGAATACATCCTATTTACTATCTATTGTTTATGCTTTCTTTGCTATTTTTCTTGTAAATTATGTATTTTACGCTTGTTTTGAGTTTTATAGCTACTTTGGAGTCGCACGGAGGAAAAGAAGAAGAAATCACCCAATTTGAGCCAAAAGGGCAAAAAGGTCATTTTACAGGAGATTGATATATGGGCCCAGTTGAGGTTAAGGGGCAACTCTTTTGCAAGAGCACTAAAGACAGCTGAAGTTGTGGTTAAGGGGCTACCAATTTGGTTATCCCTTATCAAAATCCACCGACTGCCAATAACCGTCCCAACCTATAACCCTAGAATTCAGAGAAAAGTTTTTCTTTTTCATTTTACTTCTCAATCATCATTCCCCTGAAATAGAAATAGACCGATATTGGCTGAATCCATTAATGGAAGCTCGAGAGGATTTCCGTCAAATCGAGAAACCGAGAGTTAAAAATGAAATGTCACTTTGCTAATAAAATCGAAGGATGAAATCAAGAATGTAAGAAGTTGGTGGTCTTGCTTTAAGGGATCTGTGATGAAATCATGGGGGAAATTGGAATCAATGGATTCAAGAGGTGGTTCGAATCACAGAGAAGAAGTCAGGGTTTCGATTGAATAAAGGGTTTCTTTCAGTTCTTCCCCAAAAGTGGAACTAGGGGTTCTTAGACAAATGATTGCTTTGATTAATGGTGGTATTGATTGGCTCAACAGAGAGGAAGAATTGGGTTTTGCTGTGATTCATAGATCGGTGAATTACAGGGAGAGATTGGTGTTATAAGGAGAGCAGATGGGTTCGTGGTTGATTAGAGTTCATTATCAGTTGACAGATAGAAGATGAATTAATGTGGGTGAGGGATGGATTAATGGTGGAATTATAGCCAGATTGAACATCGCAAAGGGAAGATAAAGGTGGTGGTGATGCCTCTGTTACAGGGTATGATGGAATGGTTCTTGAATTATTAGATGTATGTGCTAGGAATTGTCACAGGATTGAAGAAAAAAATGAGGCCTGAATTGGCCGGGAAACACCAGAAAATAGCCGAAACTCGGCCGGTTCTCCATTCCGACGAGTTGACTCGTTGCCAGCGAGGAGCGATCCAGCAACCGATCCAACTCACCCAGTTAGACCAATCAGCCGAATCGTGGCTGACTAGAAGGCGACTCCTCCTTCCCTTGACCCGATTGACTAACAGTTGACTGACGGTTTGACCACTTTGACCGTTAGTCCTAACGGTGGACTGACGGAATATTCCGTCGAATATTCCCTTGACGGACAGAATTCTCAGGTGGCCGGCGGTGACGGATTTTGGTCAAATTCCGGCCATAATACCAGGTTTTTTCCGTGAGCCAAAAATTCCAAATTTTCTATGGATTTCTCTCATGGGTGTGAAGACTTGGACTAGGAATTGGATGGAGAATTGGGCTCAAACTTGGAAAGAGAAGATGGAAGAGTTGAGAAAAGCTTGGATTTGGAAATTGAATTGCTAAAGGAAAAGGATTCTATTCCTTGGAAGATTTGGAGAATATTGAAGCCTATAAATAGAGAAGTTTTCTACATCTTTTACACACCTCTCTACACACACAACACTTGTGTTTTTGCTTGCTTTTCTAAGATTCTTCTTTTAATTATTTGTGTGAACTTGAAAATTCTCCTTTTAATAATTATTATTTGTGTGAATTTCAAAAGCATGAGTAGCTAATTTTCTTATTGATTGAGGATGAATTCCTAGTTCTTAATACATGATTTAAGTTTTTGTTTTCAATTCTATCTTGAGATTTTTCACATGATTATCGATTGTTTTTACTAATAGGAATGTTTATTCATTCATGATTAATTGATAGATTGTTTGGAGTGCACGCTAAATTGATTTGTTAATTGATCTATATCTAGTATAAGTTAGGGAATACGTAATCGTTCTCGACACTTTACACAAGTAGAAAACACAAGACCTTGCGGAGGGATTCCGTGGAGCAATTGTGTGTAGAAACAACGCTAGAAAGTGAACCAAGCGAACCGAGTTTAACTACTAGTACTAAACCTAAATTCATAAATCTTAATGCATTCAGGAATTACATCTTGTAAGCGAACCTCAAGGTGGTTCTTTTGGATAGAATCGATAACTAAGCGGACTTGTTACTCGGTGAAATAAGGGATTTTGGGGCTAGCTAAGCGGACCTGCTATCCTACGGTTGGTGATAATCATGACTAATAACAAGTAGAAAAGAACATAACTTTAATCATTGTTTTGCAACGAAGAAGGATTCCTTGATCTTGTCTCTCTTATTGCTTTCAACTTTATCTTTTAATTGCTTTGTTTATTTTCTTTTGCTTTTTACACCCCTTTTGTGACAATTTTTACAACTAGAATCTCTTGCTCCTCGTGGGAACGAACTTGACTTCCATTATATTATTTTTAATTGAGTGGAAACATTAATTAATTTGATTGCACCTACGACACGCATCAAATTTTTGGCGCTTCTTGGGAGCAACGGATGATTTTAGTTGTTTTTATTTTTCTTTTTGCTTTAATCTTGCTTTGTTGGATTCTATTTTGTATCTAACTTAAGTTTTTGAATCTTATTTCAAAGCCGCTTTTCCATGTATGGTGGACAAGAGCAAGCATATTACAAAAATCAATACGGTTTTCAACCTCAACATTATGGCAACTTCCAACCATCCTTAGGATACAGACTTTATGGATATTCTCATACATATCAACAACCTTATGACGGGTATGTAAGTGAACAATCACTAGGAGGGGAGGATAGTTATGCTTCTAAATCTATGTGTGATCTCCTTGGTGCAAGGCAACCTAGTTTGAGGGAACTTGAGAGAAGGTTCTATCAATTGATCGATGAAGGCATAGCATCGGATGAAGAAATTCTTGAAGCTAAAAGAAATTTAAGAATAGAGCGTGAAAAACGTTATTATATGGGTTACGATGATGATTTTGAACCTTATGAAAATTATTGTAACAAGGATAAAGTTATTCCAACTCCGGATCATAATAACGATCCTTCACCTATTCAAAAGGAGGAGATTGGGTGTGACTTACCTATTGTTATAAACGGTGTAACACCCGCACATGAAGATCTTACAATCTATACCGATGAAAATCATTTTAGTGAATGGCCCGATTCCGATGATGAGAATGTTGAAGAGATAATGCTAGAGGATGAAACCACATTCATTGATTTTGTGGAAGACCCAATTGAACTTGCCAATGATTTTAATGATGCCAAAACTTTGGTTAAGGTAGAAAACGACGAAGAATGGTTGCAAGGTTTAATAGAGGACTACGATATACAAGAGGTAAGTAATTCACTTGAATTTTTTAAGGATGAAGAGGATTCTATAATACAAGAGATTATGCAAAGTTTGTCTAATCCTTTGCATATTGATTCTTCTCCTTTACCTCTTATTGGTTTGAATGTATGTGCTTCGAAAGTATTTTTGGATGATTTTGTTTCTAAATATCCACCATTGGAAACACTTGATGCTAACACTATGCAGGTTTGCCAAGAGGAATACATGGAAGTTCCAAAATTCTATGTTCTTTATACACTTCCGAGTGTGGACGAGAATAAGTGTGGGGGAAATTTCTATCGAGCGATAATTTCACTATTGTTTTCTTGTGCTAATATTTGTATGGAGTTATTGTTTGCAAAACAGTATTATGGGTGGATCCTCAAATTTTCAGATTGTTAGTATATGGGGAATGAATCTTGCAAGAGCTAAGTCGGGCCGTCGACTTTAAAACAAGCGCTTAATGGGAGGCAACCCATAGGTTTTGTATTTCTTATCCTTTTGCTTTTTATTTTTGTTATTTCTTTTTCTTGTTCCTTATCATGTTAAAATTTCCCACCTTGACTTTACTAGGAGGATTCAATTACATTGAGGACAATGTAAGGTTTAAGTGTGGGGGAGTGGTTAAGCATGTTTTTAAAACAAAAATTACAAAAAAATTAAAAAATTTTGAAAAAAAAAAAAAAAAGTTTTACATAAAACTTCAACTTTTAAAGATTTTAGAGTCACTAGCATACTTCTAGGTATGTTTACATAGAGATTTTGACCGACATAATTGAACTTGGAAATGTTAGAGAACTACATTCGGATTTCTTGCTTGTTTGAGTGTTAAATAATGGATTTAATCATGCCGGTGATGCGAATTTGGTGCAGGGAGAAATGCGTTATTAGAGTTGCTGATCAATCATTAGTGGAGACTACCCGTATTCATATCATGTGAGGCACCGACCAGAAATTCTTTCATCTACTAAAGAGCTTTCTTTTGAGTGTGTGTCACCGTACGTTAATTCCGGGTAGAATGGTGAGCTACCCAACCTCCCACCAATAGAAGCACTACTCTTTGATCTCTTGAGTGCTAATTTTGTCAATCATAAGGGTGACGTCTATAGATGAAAGCCTCCTTCTTGTAGTTCGATTTGCAGTTAGCACCATTCTCTCTCGCAACAACAACGGATCCATAGAAACACCATCATCATCAACAAGAAGCGACATCAAAATCTACAAGGAAAGTTGGAAAAGTTTAAGGTTTACAAGCAACGGAACGAGAAAAAGAGCAAATTTCAAATTCAAGTAAAGCAACATACAACGAGCGGATTTTACATATATGTTGAGGACTTACAATACAATGAGGTAATTCTATATCCAAGTATGAAGACTTATTCATGAAAGCGAAGAAAATTAAAAGGTGAGAATTTTTTGAAGTTTATGATTTCAAGACGATACAAGTTGTGAAGAATCAAGCGGTAAAATACTTCTCCCACGGCCATGGTTTATTTTTTGTATTTTGTTTCTCTTGTTTCTTAATAAAAAAAAAAAAAAAAAAAAAAAAAAAAAAAAAAAAAAAATATTTGTTTTGTTTTAATAAGCCGTGGGGAAGGAAAATCCATAAGGTAGTTTCAAGCGACAAGGATTTTTAAGGTAAAAAGAGTTATAAATTGTTAAAGAATTTATGAAATTCGAGAGTTTATCATCAATAGTTGAAACCGAAGACGAAGACCAAGAAGATAAAGACGAGGAACGGAAGACGTTTCTATTGGATGCCGTGAGAGTGGTGTTATCATAATTGGCGATCGGATGTGAAGGTGAGTAAGTAATCTCATCCTCAATAATAAATGGTTGATTTCCTTTCTTAGAGATCGTCAGAAAAATGGTTTTTCAAAATGTTAAAAGATGTGGGTTTTCAAAAATATTTCGGAAGTTGTCCTTCCCACCATTCAACGTGTTGCAGGAATTCTCTCTTTATTCCTACCTGCACACATGTGAGACCCATAAAAGCCGTCTTTTTGAGTGCAATTATCATAAAATCCTTTTGGTGAGGCGTGAGTCGGGCGAAATGCTTATTGATCGTTTCTCGAACACGCGTTCTCTCATTATGGTGTGGTTATTTCTCACTCAACATTTAAGAATGAGAATATGTTCTTTAGTATTTCTAACTTCTTATTACTAGAATGCGAAACTCTATGTCCTCATAACTCTTTGGATGCTTGGGACGCTTGAACGCTTTGAAGTTGTGAGTTTTTAGTTTGATTTGCTCGAGGACTAGCAAAGTCTAAGTGTGGGGGAATTTGATAGGGTGTAGAATACATCCTATTTACTATCTATTGTTTATGCTTTCTTTGCTATTTTTCTTGTAAATTATGTATTTTACACTTGTTTTGAGTTTTATAGCTACTTTGGAGTCGCACGGAGGAAAAGAAGAAGAAATCACCCAATTTGAGCCAAAAGGGCAAAAAGGTCATTTTACAGGAGATTGATATATGGGCCCAGTTGAGGTTAAGGGGCAACTCTTTTGCAAGAGCACTAAAGACAGCTGAAGTTGTGGTTAAGGGGCTACTTATTTGGTTATCCCTTATCAAAATCCACCGACTGCCAATAACCGTCCCAACCTATAACCCTAGAATTCAGAGAAAAGTTTTTCTTTTTCATTTTACTTCTCAATCATCATTCCCCTGAAATATAAATAGACCGATATTGGCTGAATCCATTAATGGAATCTCGAGAGGATTTCCACAAATCGAGAAACCGAGAGTTAAAAACATGCTCTCGGGCTTTGCTAATAAAATCGAAGGATGAAATCAAGAATGTAAGAAGTTGGGGTCTTTGCTTAAGGGATCTCGTGATGAAATCATGGGGGAAATTGGAATCAATGGATTCAAGAGGTGGTTCGAATCACATAGAAGAAGTCAGGGTTTCGATTGAATAAAGGGTTTCTTTCAGTTCTTCCCCAAAAGTGGAACTAGGGTTTCTTAGACAAATGATTGCTCCGATTAATGGTGGTATTGATTGGCTCAACAGAGAGGAAGAATTGGGTTTTGCTGTGATTCATAGATCGGTGAATTACAGGGGAGAGATTGGTGTTATAAGGAGAGCAGATGGGTTCGTGGTTGATTAGAGTTCATTATCGGTTGTGAGATAGAAGATGAATTAATGTGGGTGAGGGATGGATTAATGGTGGAATTATAGCAGTTGAACATCGCAAAGGAAGATAAAGGTGGTGGTGATGCCTCCATTACGGGGTATGATGGAATGGTTCTTGAATTATTAGATGTATGTGCTAGGAATTGTCACGGGATTGAAGAAAAAAATGAGGCTGAATTGGCCGGAAACACTGAGAAAAATAGCCGAAACTCTACGGTTCTCCATTCCGACGAGTTGACTCGTTGCGGCGAGGAGCGATCCAAAGAACCGATCCAACTCACCCGATTAGACCAATCGGCCGAATCAGAAGCTGACTAGAAGCTGACTCCTCCTTCCCTTGACCCGATTGACTAACGGTTGACTGACGGTTTGACCACTTTGACCGTTAGTCCTAACGGTGGACTGGCGGAATATTCCGTCGAATATTCCCTTGACGGACAGAATTCTCAGGTGGCCGGCGGTGACGGATTCTGGTCAAATTCCGGCCATAATACCGGTTTTCCGTGAGCCAAAATTCCAGAATTTTCTATGGATTTCTCTCATGGGTGTGAAGACTTGGACTAGGAATTGGATGGAGAATTGGGCTCAAACTTGGAAAGAGAAGATGGAAGAGTTGAGAAAAGCTAGGATTTGGAAATTGAATTGCTAAAGGAAAAGGATTCTATTCCTTGGAAGATTTGGAGAATATTGAAGCCTATAAATAGAGAAGTTTTCTACATCTTTTACACACCTCTCTACACACACAACACTTGTGTTTTTGCTTGCTTTTCTAAGATTCTTCTTTTTAATTATTTGTGTGAACTTGAAAATTCTCCTTTTAATAATTATTATTTGTGTGAATTTCAAAAGCATGAGTAGCTAATTTTCTTATTGATTGAGGATGAATTCCTAGTTCTTAATACATGATTTAAGTTTTTGTTTTCAATTCTATCTTGAGATTTTTCACATGATTATCGATTGTTTTTACTAATAGGAATGTTTATTCATTCATGATTAATTGATAGATTGTTTGGAGTGCACGCTAAATTGATTTGTTAATTGATCTATATCTAGTATAAGTTAGGGAATACGTAATCGTTCT
This sequence comes from Papaver armeniacum, assembly GCA_023531295.1. NCBI lineage: Eukaryota > Viridiplantae > Streptophyta > Magnoliopsida > Ranunculales > Papaveraceae > Papaver > Papaver armeniacum. The sequence goes on along the minus strand of JAJJWW010019189.1, from coordinate 102,767 downwards.
CGACACTTTACACAAGTAGAAAACACAAGACCTTGCGGAGGGATTCCGTGGAGCAATTGTGTGTAGAAACAACGCTAGAAAGTGAACCAAGCGAACCGAGTTTAACTACTAGTACTAAACCTAAATTCATAAATCTTAATGCATTCGGGGAATTACATCTTGTAAAAGCGAACCTCAAGGTGGTTCTTTTGGATAGAATCTGATAACTAAGCGGACTTGTTACTCAGTGAAATAAGGGATTTTGGGGCTAGCTAAGCGGACCTGCTATCCTACGGTTGGTGATAATCTGTGACTAATAACAAGTAGAAAAGAACATAACTTTAATCATTGTTTTGCAACGAAGAAGGATTCCTTGATCTTGTCTCTCTTATTGCTTTCAACTTTATCTTTTAATTGCTTTGTTTATTTTCTTTTGCTTTTTACACCCCCTTTTTGTGACAATTTTTACAACTAGAATCTCTTGCTCCTCGTGGGGAACGAACTTGACTTCCATTATATTATTTTTAATTGAGTGGAAACATTAATTAATTTGATTGCACCTACGACACGCATCAAATTTTGGCGCCATTCTTAGGGGAGAGCGACGGATGATTTTAGTTGTTTTTATTTTTCTTTTTGCTTTAATCTTGCTTTGTTGGATTCTATTTTGTATCTAACTTAAGTTTTTGAATCTTATTTCAGGTGCCAGTTTTCCATGTATGGTGGACAAGAGCAAGCATATTACAAAAATCAATACGGTTTTCAACCTCAACATTATGGCAACTTCCAACCATCCTTAGGATACAGACTTTATGGATATTCTCATACATATCAACAACCTTATGACGGGTATGTAAGTGAACAATCACTAGGAGGGAGGATAGTTATGCTTCTAAATCTATGTGTGATCTCCTTGGTGCAAGGCAACCTAGTTTGAGGGAACTTGAGAGAAGGTTCTATCAATTGATCGATGAAGGCATAGCATCGGATGAAGAAATTCTTGAAGCTAAAAGAACTTTAAGAATAGAGCGTGAAAAACGTTATTATATGGGTTACGATGATGATTTTGAACCTTATGAAAATTATTGTAACAAGGATAAAGTTATTCCAACTCCGGATCATAATAACGATCCTTCACCTATTCAAAAGGAGGAGATTGGGTGTGACTTACCTATTGTTATAAACGGTGTAACACCCGCACATGAAGATCTTACAATCTATACCGATGAAAATCATTTTAGTGAATGGCCCGATTCCGATGATGAGAATGTTGAAGAGATAATGCTAGAGGATGAAACCACATTCATTGATTTTGTGGAAGACCCAATTGAACTTGCCAATGATTTTAATGATGCCAAAACTTTGGTTAAGGTAGAAAACGACGAAGAATGGTTGCAAGGTTTAATAGAGGACTACGATATACAAGAGGTAAGTAATTCACTTGAATTTTTTAAGGATGAAGAGGATTCTATAATACAAGAGATTGTGCAAGGTTTGTCTAATCCTTTGCATATTGATTCTTCTCCTTTACCTCTTATTGGTTTGAATGTATGTGCTTCGAAAGTATTTTTGGATGATTTTGTTTCTAAATATCCACCATTGGAAACACTTGATGCTAACACTATGCAGGTTTGCCAAGAGGAATACATGGAAGTTCCAAAATTCTATGTTCTTTATACACTTCCGAGTGTGGACGAGAATAAGTGTGGGGGAAATTTCTATCGAGCGATAATTTCACTATTGTTTTCTTGTGCTAATATTTGTATGGAGTTATTGTTTGCAAAACAGGTATTATGGGTGGATCCTCAAATTTTCAGATTGTTAGTATATGGGGAATGAATCTTGCAAGAGCTAAGTCGGGCCGTCGACTTTAAAACAAGCGCTTAATGGGAGGCAACCCATAGGTTTTGTATTTCTTATCCTTTTGCTTTTTATTTTTGTTATTTCTTTTTCTTGTTCCTTATCATGTTAAAATTTCCCACCTTGACTTTACTAGGAGGATTCAATTACATTGAGGACAATGTAAGGTTTAAGTGTGGGGGAGTGGTTAAGCATGTTTTTAAAACAAAAATTACAAAAAAATTAAAAAATTTTGAAAAAAAAAAAAAAAAAAAGTTTTACATAAAACTTCAACTTTTAAAGATTTTAGAGTCACTAGCATACTTCTAGGTATGTTTACATAGAGATTTTGACCGACATAATTGAACTTGGAAATGTTAGAGAACTACATTCGGATTTCTTGCTTGTTTGAGTGTTAAATAATGGATTTAATCATGCTTAGGTGATGCGAATTTGGTGCAGGGAGAAATGCGTTATTAGAGTTGCTGATCAATCATTAGTGGAGACTACCCGTATTCATATCATGTGAGGCACCGACCAGAAATTCTTCCATCTACTAAAGAGCTTTCTTTTGAGTGTGTGTCACCGTACGTTAATTCCGGGTAGAATGGTGAGCTACCCAACCTCCCACCAATAGAAGCACTACTCTTTGATCTCTTGAGTGCTAATTTTGTCAATCATAAGGGTGACGTCTATAGATGAAAGCCTCCTTCTTGTAGTTCGATTTGCAGTTAGCACCATTCTCTCTCGCAACAACAACGGATCCATAGAAACACCATCATCATCAACAAGAAGCGACATCAAAATCTACAAGGAAAGTTGGAAAAGTTTAAGGTTTACAAGCAACAGAACGAGAAAAAGAGCAAATTTCAAATTCAAGTAAAGCAACATACAACGAGCGGATTTTACATATATGTTGAGGACTTACAATACAATGAGGTAATTCTATATCCAAGTATGAAGACTTATTCATGAAAGCGAAGAAAATTAAAAGGTGAGAATTTTTGAAGTTTATGATTTCAAGACGATACAAGTTGTGAAGAATCAAGCGGTAAAATACTTCTCCCACGGCCATGGTTTATTTTTTGTATTTTGTTTCTCTTGTTTCTTAATATAAAAAAAAAAAAAAAAAAAAAAAAAAAAAAAAAAAAAAGAAAATATTTGTTTTGTTTTAATAAGCCGTGGGGAAGGAAAATCCATAAGGTAGTTTCAAGCGACAAGGATTTTTAAGGTAAAAAGAGTTATAAATTGTTAAAGAATTTATGAAATTCGAGAGTTTATCATCAATAGTTGAAACCGAAGACGAAGACCAAGAAGATAAAGACGAGGAACGGAAGACGTTTCTATTGGATGCCGTGAGAGTGGTGTTATCATAATTGGCGATCGGATGTGAAGGTGAGTAAGTAATCTCATCCTCAATAATAAATGGTTGATTTCCTTTCTTAGAGATCGTCAGAAAAATGGTTTTTCAAAATGTTAAAAGATGTGGGTTTTCAAAAATATTTCGGAAGTTGTCCTTCCCACAATTCAACGTGTTGCAGGAATTCTCTCTTCATTCCTACCTGCACACATGTGAGACCCATAAAAAGCCGTCTTTTTGAGTGCAATTATCATAAAATCCTTTTTGGTGAGGCGAAGTCGAGGCGAAATGCTTATTGATCGTTTCTCGAACACGCGTTCTCTCATTATGGTGTGGTTATTTCTCACTCAACATTTAAGAATGAGAATATGTTCTTTAGTATTTCTAACTTCTTATTACTAGAATGCGGAAACTCTATGTCCTCATAACTCTTTGGATGCTTGGGACGCTTGAACGCTTTGAAGTTGTGAGTTTTTAGTTTGATTTGCTCGAGGACTAGCAAAGTCTAAGTGTGGGGGAATTTGATAGGGTGTAGAATACATCCTATTTACTATCTATTGTTTATGCTTTCTTTGCTATTTTTCTTGTAAATTATGTATTCTACGCTTGTTTTGAGTTTTATAGCTACTTTGGAGTCGCACGGAGGAAAAGAAGAAGAAATCACCCAATTTGAGCCAAAAGGGCAAAAAGGTCATTTTACAGGAGATTGATATATGGGCCCATTGAGGTTAAGGGGCAACTCTTTTGCAAGAGCACTAAAGACAGCTGAAGTTGTGGTTAAGGGCTACCAATTTGGTTATCCCTTATCAAAATCCACCGACTGCCAATAACCGTCCCAACCTATAACCCTAGAATTCAGAGAAAAGTTTTTCTTTTTCATTTTACTTCTCAATCATCATTCCCCTGAAATAGAAATAGACCGATATTGGCTGAATCCATTAATGGAAGCTCGAGAGGATTTCCGTCAAATCGAGAAACCGAGAGTTAAAAACAGCGTCTGCTGCTGCTAATAAAATCGAAGGATGAAACTGAAGAATGTAAGAAGTTGGTGGTGCTGCTTAAGGGATCTCGTGATGAAATCATGGGGGAAATTGGAATCAATGGATTCAAGAGGTGGTTCGAATCACAGAGAAGAAGTCAGGGTTTCGATTGAATAAAGGGTTTCTTTCGATTCTTCCCCAAAAGTGGAACTAGGGTTTCTTAGACAAATGATTGCTCCGATTAATGGTGGTATTGATTGGCTCAACGAGAGGGAAGAATTGGGTTTCTTTGTGATTCATAGATCGGTGAATTACAGGGAGAGATTGGTGTTATAAGGAGAGCAGATGGGTTCGTGGTTGATTAGAGTTCATTATCAGTTGACAGATAGAAGATGAATTAATGTGGGTGAGGGATGGATTAATGGTGGAATTATAGCCAGATTGAACATCGCAAAGGGAAGATAAAGGTGGTGGTGATGCCTCTGTTACAGGGTATGATGGAATGGTTCTTGAATTATTAGATGTATGTGCTAGGAATTGTCACAGGATTGAAGAAAAAAATGAGGCCTGAATTGGCCGGGAAACACCAGAAAATAGCCGAAACTCGGCCGGTTCTCCATTCCGACGAGTTGACTCGTTGCCAGCGAGGAGCGATCCAGCAACCGATCCAACTCACCCAGTTAGACCAATCAGCCGAATCAGAAGCTGACTAGAAGCTGACTCCTCCTTCCCTTGACCCGATTGACTAACAGTTGACTGACGGTTTGACCACTTTGACCGTTAGTCCTAACGGTGGACTGACGGAATATTCCGTCGAATATTCCCTTGACGGACAGAATTCTCAGGTGGCCGGCGGTGACGGATTCTGGTCAAATTCCGGCCATAATACCAGTTTTCCGGCGAGCCAAAAATTCCAGAATTTTCTATGGATTTCTCTCATGGGTGTGAAGACTTGGACTAGGAATTGGATGGAGAATTGGGCTCAAACTTGGAAAGAGAAGATGGAAGAGTTGAGAAAAGCTAGGATTTGGAAATTGAATTGCTAAAGGAAAAGGATTCTATTCCTTGGAAGATTTGGAGAATATTGAAGCCTATAAATAGAGAAGTTTTCTACATCTTTTACACACCTCTCTACACACACAACACTTGTGTTTTTGCTTGCTTTTCTAAGATTCTTCTTTTTAATTATTTGTGTGAACTTGAAAATTCTCCTTTTAATAATTATTATTTGTGTGAATTTCAAAAGCATGAGTAGCTAATTTTCTTATTGATTGAGGATGAATTCCTAGTTCTTAATACATGATTTAAGTTTTTGTTTTCAATTCTATCTTGAGATTTTTCACATGATTATCGATTGTTTTTACTAATAGGAATGTTTATTCATTCATGATTAATTGATAGATTGTTTGGAGTGCACGCTAAATTGATTTGTTAATTGATCTATATCTAGTATAAGTTAGGGAATACGTAATCGTTCTCGACACTTTACACAAGTAGAAAACACAAGACCTTGCGGAGGGATTCCGTGGAGCAATTGTGTGTAGAAACAACGCTAGAAAGTGAACCAAGCGAACCGAGTTTAACTACTAGTACTAAACCTAAATTCATAAATCTTAATGCATTCAGGGAATTACATCTTGTAAGCGAACCTCAAGGTGGTTCTTTTGGATAGAATCTGATAACTAAGCGGACTTGTTACTCGGTGAAATAAGGGATTTTAGGGCTAGCTAAGCGGACTGCTATCCTACGGTTGGTGATAATCTGTGACTAATAACAAGTAGAAAAGAACATAACTTTAATCATTGTTTTGCAACGAAGAAGGATTCCTTGATCTTGTCTCTCTTATTGCTTTCAACTTTATCTTTTAATTGCTTTGTTTATTTTCTTTTGCTTTTTACACCCCCTTTTTGTGACAATTTTTACAACTAGAATCTCTTGCTCCTCGTGGGAACGAACTTGACTTCCATTATATTATTTTTAATTGAGTGGAAACATTAATTAATTTGATTGCACCTACGACACGCATCAAATTTTGGCGCCGGGCCTTCTTAGGGAGCAACGGATGATTTTAGTTGTTTTTATTTTTCTTTTGCTTTAATCTTGCTTTGTTGGATTCTATTTTGTATCTAACTTAAGTTTTTGAATCTTATTTCAGGTGCCAGTTTTCCATGTATGGTGGACAAGAGCAAGCATATTACAAAAATCAATACGGTTTTCAACCTCAACATTATGGCAACTTCCAACCATCCTTAGGATACAGACTTTATGGATATTCTCATACATATCAACAACCTTATGACGGGTATGTAAGTGAACAATCACTAGGAGGAGGATAGTTATGCTTCTAAATCTATGTGTGATCTCCTTGGTGCAAGGCAACCTAGTTTGAGGAACTTGAGAGAAGGTTCTATCAATTGATCGATGAAGGCATAGCATCGGATGAAGAAATTCTTGAAGCTAAAAGAAATTTAAGAATAGATGAAAAACGTTATTATATGGGTTACGATGATGATTTTGAACCTTATGAAAATTATTGTAACAAGGATAAAGTTATTCCAACTCCGGATCATAATAACGATCCTTCACCTATTCAAAAGGAGGAGATTGGGTGTGACTTACCTATTGTTATAAACGGTGTAACACCCACACATGAAGATCTTACAATCTATACCGATGAAAATCGTTTTAGTGAATGGCCCGATTCCGATGATGAGAATGTTGAAGAGATAATGCTAGAGGATGAAACCACATTCATTGATTTTGTGGAAGACCCAATTGAACTTGCCAATGATTTTAATGATGCCAAAACTTTGGTTAAGGTAGAAAACGCGACGAAGAATGGTTGCAAGGTTTAATAGAGGACTACGATATACAAGAGGTAAGTAATTCACTTGAATTTTTAAGGATGAAGAGGATTCTATAATACAAGAGATTGTGCAAGGTTTGTCTAATCCTTTGCATATTGATTCTTCTCCTTTACCTCTTATTGGTTTGAATGTATGTGCTTGAAAGTATTTTTGGATGATTTTGTTTCTAAATATCCACCATTGGAAACACTTGATGCTAACACTATGCGGGTTTGCCAAGAGGAATACATGGAAGTTCCAAAATTCTATGTTCTTTATACACTTAGAGTGTGGACGAGAATATGTGTGGGGGAAATTTCTATCGAGCGATAATTTCACTATTGTTTTCTTGTGCTAATATTTGTATGGAGTTATTGTTTGCAAAACAGGTATTATGGGTGGATCCTCAAATTTTCAGATTGTTAGTATATGGGGAATGAATCTTGCAAGAGCTAAGTCAGACGTCGACTTTAAAACAAGCGCTTAATGGGAGGCAACCCATAGGTTTTGTATTTCTTATCCTTTTGGATTTTTGTTATTTCTTTTTCTTGTTCCTTATCATGTTAAAATTTCCCACCTTGACTTTACTAGGAGGATTCAATTACATTGAGGACAATGTAAGGTTTAAGTGGGGGGGAGTGGTTAAGCATGTTTTTAAAACAAAAATTACAAAAAATTAAAAAATCTTGAAAAAAAAAAAAAGTTTTACATAAAACTTCAACTTTTAAAGATTTTAGAGTCACTAGCATACTTCTAGGTATGTTTACATAGAGATTTTGACCGACATAATTGAACTTGGAAATGTTAGAGAACTACATTCGGATTTCTTGCTTGTTTGAGTGTTAAATAATGGATTTAATCATGCGGTGATGCGAATTTGGTGCGAGGAGAAATGCGTTATTAGAGTTGCTGATCAATCATTAGTGGAGACTACCCGTATTCATATCATGTGAGGCACCGACCCGAAATTCTTTCATCTACTAAAGAGCTTTCTTTTGAGTGTGTGTCACCGTCGTTAATTCCGGGTAGAATGGTGAGCTACCAACCTCCCACCAATAGAAGCACTACTCTTTGATCTCTTGAGTGCTAATTTTGTCAATCATAAGGGTGACGTCTATAGATGAAAGCCTCCTTCTTGTAGTTCGATTTGCGAAAAGCACCATTCTCTCTCGCAACAACAACGGATCCATAGAAACACCATCATCATCAACAAGAAGCGACATCAAAATCTACAAGGAAAGTTGGAAAAGTTTAAGGTTTACAAGCAACGGAACGAGAAAAAGAGCAAATTTCAAATTCAAGTAAAGCAACATACAACGAGCGGATTTTACATATATGTTGAGGACTTACAATACAATGAGGTAATTCTATATCCAAGTATGAAGACTTATTCATGAAAGCGAAGAAAATTAAAAGGTGAGAATTTTTGAAGTTTATGATTTCAAGACGATACAAGTTGTGAAGAATCAAGCGGTAAAATACTTCTCCCACGGCCATGGTTTATTTTTTGTATTTTGTTTCTCTTGTTTCTTAATAAAAAAAAAAAAAAAAAAAAAAAAAAAAAAAAAAAATAAGAGAAATATTTGTTTTGTTTTAATAAGCCGTGGGGAAGGAAAATCCATAAGGTAGTTTCAAGCGACAAGGATTTTTAAGGTAAAAAGAGTTATAAATTGTTAAAGAATTTATGAAATTCGAGAGTTTATCATCAATAGTTGAAACCGAAGACGAAGACCAAGAAGATAAAGACGAGGAACGGAAGACGTTTCTATTGGATGCCGTGAGAGTGGTGTTATCATAATTTAAGCGATCGGATGTGAAGGTGAGTAAGTAATCTCATCCTCAATAATAAATGGTTGATTTCCTTTCTTAGAGATCGTCAGAAAAATGGTTTTTCAAAATGTTAAAAGATGTGGGTTTTCAAAAATATTTCGGAAGTTGTCCTTCCCACCATTCAACGTGTTGCAGGAATTCTCTCTTTATTCCTACCGCACACATGTGAGACCCATAAAAAAGCCGTCTTTTGAGTGCAATTATCATAAAATCCTTTTTGGTGAGGCGTGTCGAGGCGAAATGCTTATTGATCGTTTCTCGAACACGCGTTCTCTCATTATGGTGTGGTTATTTCTCACTCAACATTTAAGAATGAGAATATGTTCTTTAGTATTTCTAACTTCTTATTACTAGAATGCAGAAACTCTATGTCCTCATAACTCTTTGGATGCTTGGGACGCTTGAACGCTTTGAAGTTGTGAGTTTTTAGTTTGATTTGCTCGAGGACTAGCAAAGTCTAAGTGTGGGGGAATTTGATAGGGTGTAGAATACATCCTATTTACTATCTATTGTTTATGCTTTCTTTGCTATTTTTCTTGTAAATTATGTATTTTACACTTGTTTTGAGTTTTATAGCTACTTTGGAGTCGCACGGAGGAAAAGAAGAAGAAATCACCCAATTTGAGCCAAAAGGGCAAAAAGGTCATTTTACAGGAGATTGATATATGGGCCCAGTTGAGGTTAAGGGGCAACTCTTTTGCAAGAGCACTAAAGACAGCTGAAGTTGTGGTTAAGGGGCTACTTATTTGGTTATCCCTTATCAAAATCCACCGATCACAATAACTGGTCCCAACCTATAACCCTAGAATTCAGAGAAAAGTTTTTCTTTTTCATTTTACTTCTCAATCATCATTCCCCTGAAATATAAATAGACCGATATTGGCTGAATCCATTAATGGAAGCTCGAGAGGATTTCCGTCAAATCGAGAAACCGAGAGTTAAAAACAGCGTCTGCTGCTGCTAATAAAATCGAAGGATGAAACTGAAGAATGTAAGAAGTTGGGGGTGCTGCTTAAGGGATCTGTGATGAAATCATGGGGGAAATTGGAATCAATGGATTCAAGAGGTGGTTCGAATCACATAGAAGAAGTCAGGGTTTCGATTGAATAAAGGGTTTCTTTCAGTTCTTCCCCAAAAGTGGAACTAGGGTTTCTTAGACAAATGATTGCTCCGATTAATGGTGGTATTGATTGGCTCAACAGAGAGGAAGAATTGGGTTTTGCTGTGATTCATAGATCGGTGAATTACAGGGAGAGATTGGTGTTATAAGGAGAGCAGATGGGTTCGTGGTTGATTAGAGTTCATTATCAGTTGACAGATAGAAGATGAATTAATGTGGGTGAGGGATGGATTAATGGTGGAATTATAGCCAGATTGAACATCGCAAAGGGAAGATAAAGGTGGTGGTGATGCCTCTGTTACAGGGTATGATGGAATGGTTCTTGAATTATTAGATGTATGTGCTAGGAATTGTCACAGGATTGAAGAAAAAAATGAGGCCTGAATTGGTAGGAAACACTTAAAATAGCAAACTCGTACGGTTCTCCATTCCGACGAGTTGACTCGTTGCCGAGGAGCGATCCAAAGAACCGATCCAACTCACCCGATTAGACCAATCAAATCAATCGAAGCGACTAGAAGGCGACTCCTCCTTCCCTTGACCCGATTGACTAACAGTTGGTAGCGGTTTGACCACTTTGACCGTTAGTCCTAACGGTGGGACTCGACGGAATATTCCGTCGAATATTCCCTTGACGGACGAAATTCTCAGGTGGCGGCGGTGACGGATTTTGGTCAAATTCCGGCCATAATACCAGATTTTCCGTGAGCCAAAAATTCCGTAATTTTCTATGGATTTCTCTCATGGGTGTGAAGACTTGGACTAGGAATTGGATGGAGAATTGGGCTCAAACTTGGAAAGAGAAGATGGAAGAGTTGAGAAAAGCTTGGATTTGGAAATTGAATTGCTAAAGGAAAAGGATTCTATTCCTTGGAAGATTTGGAGAATATTGAAGCCTATATATAGAGAAGTTTTCTACATCTTTTACACACCTCTCTACACACACAACACTTGTGTTTTTGCTTGCTTTTCTAAGATTCTTCTTTTTAATTATTTGTGTGAACTTGAAAATTCTCCTTTTAATAATTATTATTTGTGTGAATTTCAAAAGCATGAGTAGCTAATTTTCTTATTGATTGAGGATGAATTCCTAGTTCTTAATACATGATTTAAGTTTTTGTTTTCAATTCTATCTTGAGATTTTTCACATGATTATCGATTGTTTTTACTAATAGGAATGTTTATTCATTCATGATTAATTGATAGATTGTTTGGAGTGCACGCTAAATTGATTTGTTAATTGATCTATATCTAGTATAAGTTAGGGAATACGTAATCGTTCTCGACACTTTACACAAGTAGAAAACACAAGACCTTGCGGAGGGATTCCGTGGAGCAATTGTGTGTAGAAACAACGCTAGAAAGTGAACCAAGCGAACCGAGTTTAACTACTAGTACTAAACCTAAATTCATAAATCTTAATGCATTCGGGAATTACATCTTGTAAGCGAACCTCAAGGTGGTTCTTTTGGATAGAATACGATAACTAAGCGGACTTGTTACTCGGTGAAATAAGGGATTTTGGGGCTAGCTAAGCGGACTGCTATCCTACGGTTGGTGATAATCTGTGACTAATAACAAGTAGAAAAGAACATAACTTTAATCATTGTTTTGCAACGAAGAAGGATTCCTTGATCTTGTCTCTCTTATTGCTTTCAACTTTATCTTTTAATTGCTTTGTTTATTTTCTTTTGCTTTTTACACCCCTTTTTGTGACAATTTTTACAACTAGAATCTCTTGCTCCTCGTGGGAACGAACTTGACTTCCATTATATTATTTTTAATTGAGTGGAAACATTAATTAATTTGATTGCACCTACGACACGCATCACTCATTCATCACCCATTGGTACGTTTTTGTAAACCCATTGCCTGAAGTGTGCTGCATCTCATTTGCAGAGGTGATGAGAACATCTTGTAGAAGTCATTGGCTTGTGCCCACCAGTCGTGCAAGCTTTGGTAAGACTTTCATGTGAACATATTTTCATGTCTACACATATTAACACGAATCATTAATGCTTGGAGAAGTCCGCTTCATCGAGCAATGCTTCGGAGAATGGTTAGTTGATGAAGCCGGATCTTTTGAGACTGTTGTTGATCTTTGAGATCACGATTGAATTCTCTCCAGAAATTCTTATTGATCCTGAGACCATGAATGGAGTTCCTCCACATATCCTTGTTGATGCCGTCTTGGGTGGAGTTCCTCCGCCGGTGAATCTTCATATTCACGAACTAGTTGGTGGGTTGAGCATCCCTAAGATGTAGGTGTACTTGGGAATAGAACCCGAATTCTCATGATAGTATGACTTTCACTGCGTGAACCAGCCGTCAATGAGTCGACGTTGTTGCGGTAGATTGCCTCAGCAATCTCCATTCTGGGTGTGATCGGTGAAGAGAGAAGTTCCTTAGTCGTGCAAAGTTCGTGATGTAGAGAGATCCCATTGATAAAGTTTTTATGGAATCACATCAGGTCGCAATGACTTGTTGTGTCTTGTCCAATAAGATCAAGTCCCAGTGAATGTTGAATAAATTCGTTCCATCGATGGATGAATGATGTTGCATCTGCTTCAGAAGTGTTGTCATTGAGATAGTGAAGACTCAGCGATTGTAGTTTAGTTTCACTTTGATCGTGTCGGTGGTGAATCAGTTTGTCATCGTCGAGATATTTGTGCTGAAGCTAGATGCGCCATTATAGAAGGTGTACTCTTTGATTGGGAGTACAATTTGAAGGCTTCTTAGATGCTTGAGCGTTGAAGCGTCATATCGCTTAAGCATCAAATGTCTTAGCTTTGATCGTCTCGGCCCTGAGTATCTTCTGTTGATTCAGCATTCCTTTCGTTGCAGGTAGTGGGATTTAACACTTGTGCAGACATAAGAGCTTTCTGACTTTGTGGCACATATGAACACTCCTGCAAGGCTATGGAGAAACGCCCAAAGTATTCTTTTCCATGCTTGGACATCACCTCAGTAATGAATGTCTCGGTCCTCGACTCAGAGAAATGTCAGATTCAACCACTTGGTAAAATACTAGTGTGGTGAAGTTACCATTTATAACGTCTTGCAGAGTTGCTAGCAGAATTGAGTCCCCATGCTAGGATAACATGTGAGGAAATAAATGACACAAACATGAAATGAATGAGACTTGCCCGAGTATGGAATATCTTGATGAATGTCTATGCATCTTTTGCAGGTTATTGCTTCAACCTCGTCAAAGTTCGAAATTCCCCAAAGTGCTCTGATGATGGAACGTCCGCCAAATCTTCTGGATCAGAACTTTCTTCGTTAGAGAGACGTGCAACCAAAGACGCTTTGTCAGTAGTCATCTTCTCGGCATGAATCCACGTCCATCCAAGAATCATGTCGTATCCGGGATCTTCCCTAATTATGTGAAACTTGGTTTCGTCCAGGTTGAGCCAACTTTCATTTTGAGTGATGCAACCGCATGCATCTACGAGCATTCCTTCATGGTCTCGATTGAGATAAGAGAGGAGTAGTAGCTTAGTTGAGTGATGCCTGCGACTCGAGGGTTTTTCAGTGGAATATTGTTGATGGCGGTGTCAGCATCGATCAACATTCTTCCAAATTCATTTCCTCACGAGATGGATGTGTGTAGAGTCCCAGTCGTGCATCTCCTTGTCTGTGGATGAAGGTTCAAGGTATTTCTGGATGGACAGATGTCTGACATAATGTAATTTGGTGTTGTGAACATGTCCTTCCTTTGCGTCTTAGACCCAGATAGAGCAATTTCACGAATCGCTTGATCAACAATTGAACTTGCTTCTTTGGCCAGGTTGTTCGAGAGATTGCAAAAGTTCGATTATGAGAGGATTCTTGTGTACTCCTTCAGTCCCCAGTTGAAGCTATTATGGATCAACCTTCTCTTTGAAGATGTGCTTCAAATATTGCGATTACTTATTGGATGATCGATGAACCTATGAAGGCGGCAGTGCACAGGATTCTCCATTTCTTCTTGATTGGCTCTCTCTCGATGAACGACAATTTGATTACACCATCTTGAACCGGACTTCCGATAACTCGATCACTCCTTCATGAGAAGAGAAGTTTGAGTATGTCTGATCATTTCCCCGTTCGTTGATGCTTGGGTCGAGGTTTGTGCATTTCGGGATTGGTTATCTTTTCTTGGCGCCTTGAGGAGCACGAGATGTTTGGATAAGCGCTCGATCTTGTGTCTCGGCTTTCCTTTCATTATTTCGGCAACAACGTTTGTTAAAGGCTGGAGATTGTGCGATTGTTAACTAGGCGTTAGCTGCTTGAGGTTCCTCCACCTTGCAGACTTTGCTCTTTCGATCGCGGTGCGATGAGTCGCTGATCGTTTGGCGGCTTCATGAAGCCGTGAGAAAGTATGGAACCAGAGATTTTCATCAAGGATCTACAGACCGGGATCATTCCGTTGATGCACAAGTCCACCAGTTGTTGTTCAGTGACATTCGAGTCATGGCAATCCAAAGCTTGGACTCTAAACCTCTTCACATAATCGTTCGGATGTTTATTGCTCATTTCTCCCCAACTAGTGATGCTCCTGAGTGCAATGTTTTTGTACCAGGTGTATGCTCGGCATGTCAGATATTTCGAGAATTCCTTCAGACGGACGACATGATTGTGTTCGTGCTCTCCTAGTGTCTCCAGGAATCGAGAGACGTGTTCTCGAGCGTTCCCTGTTCCGTTGTATAGTGTGAACGTCGGGGAAGTGTAGCCCTTTGGAAGAGGAATTCGTTATGTAGTAGCAGGATATGGAGGTTGATGACGATGAACCGATGGTGTCTTGTCTTTTCCTCGATCCTTCATAAAGTATTCCAAGTCTTCACGGGTGATGAAGCCTGCAGGTTCCTTTGTTGGTAGGTTATCTGTAGCCTTGTGCACTTCATCATCATCTACTACATGGATCGGAGTGACTTCGGGATCAGCAAGCGGGAGGTTTCTTTGGATTTTCCTTTCTCCTGAGCTTTCTTTGACATCTTATCAGTAATAGTTTTAAGATAATTGCACGCTCTTTCTGAGTGGTGGCCATGTCAATTTGATTTTCGGCGAGAGTCTCTTGCACCTTCATGAGATCATCTATGGTGGGCGGATTTTCTCTGATTTCCTCAGGATGCCTTCCGAAGAGAGGATTTTCTCCAATGTTGGTTTGTGGAGGAGTGGTATTGTCAGTGTGGTTGTTGGAAACAGGAGTAGTTTTTGGAGCTCCACCATTGTTGCTAGTGCTAGCGTTGTTTGGGTTGGGATTGGTGACTGAACCTGACCTAAGATCAAACATTTTGATGAATCTGAGATTGCAACCGAGAGATTAATCTCCCACTGTGGTCGCCAATCTGTGGATGGGGAAAAACGGTTCGCTGGTTTTTAGGGAAGTGAAGGGACGAGCGTGTTGTCGAGACTCCTCAACCGAGCAAACTGCTTAACCTCACACAGATGCACTGTAAAGGGAGTGCTTATATTCGAGAGATCAATCTGTAGGACTCCGGCCTAAACCAAGACAATGGCCGTTCCAGAGTCAATTTGGTCGCAAAGAGGGAGATGGGTTGATCTGTAGGAGGGAAGCTGAGAATTGTGTGGGATCAGTGATGATCAAGGATTGTGGATGTGTTGAAGGTTTCTGCAATTTTGGTGAATCGATGAGTTCAACAAGTTCTGATAGATTGATGAATTCTCGAGAGTAGTTTCTCGAAATTCTGTGTAGACAATTCTTTGATAGCTAGTGATCATTCGTTGTCCTCAATCATGGATTCAGAGACTTATTTATATTGTCAGAGTTGTGAACACTTTGATCCGTATAAGTGTGACGTTTTCATGAGTGGAAGAGTGGGCAAGTGGAAGATCGTGGTAAAGTCAGTTCCATATCGTGTGGAGACTTGACGGATCGTGCTCCCACTACTTTGCTAACTCCTTCAACCGTTTACACAACTTACGCACATTTCTCGTCGTGGATGAAATCCACGTGCTGTAGGTCGCCAGACCAAAACCCTAGTTGTTATCCCCCAATTTGACGTGATTGATGTCTCACGAATCGTGGAGTCTTCATGACAGACGTGTATTTAGTTTGTCAGTTGTTGACCGATTAGACAATGAGCCTAGTTTTTTTTGAATCGAGCATGTTAATGCTCAGCGATTCATGAATGTTAATGTTGCTCGTCTGAGCAAATATTGTAAATTCAACGAGTTGTTGAATATTGATGAGTTACTGAATATATGTGGATTATTCGAGCAACTAAGCAAGTATTGCTCGATTCGACGAATTATTGACAAATTACTGAATATTGATAGTGGGATCAATATTCGAGCAACTGAGCAAGTATTGCTCAATTCGACGAATTACTGAATATTGAGAATTTGACGAGCAACTGAGCAAGTATTGCTCAATTCGACAAAATACTTAATATTGATAACTTGACGTGCAATTGAGCAAATATTGCTCAATTCGACAAATTACTGATTACTAAATGTTGATAGCTGGATCAATATTTGAGCAACTGAGCAAGTGTTGCTCAATTTGACGAAATATTTATTGGTGACGTGACCCAATAAAATATTAAAATATTGGTAGATTACCAAATATTATATGATTAATTCAGATGCTGGTTGCTGGTTGCTGAATCAATATAAATTCATTAGTGTTTGAATCTTACTCAGAATGATGATTCGTAGAACATTTATTCGAAACCCTAATTTCAGATCATAGTTGATGAATCGCTGAAAATAGGTCATGAGTGATAGAGGGAACGACCACATGGGATGATGGGCGTCCATGTGGTGCCCAGTGCTCGAGTGAGCATACACTAGGGTTCTCAGTTGGAGGGTTGGTGAAAGATGATGATTAAATGTTGGTTTCATCATTTACTGAAATATTGCTGGGGTTCAGCATGGGACCAACCAAGAGAGCATGGGACCGGCTCTTGGTGGTCACGTGACCAGTTGTTGGCCGTTTGAGCAATCCCCAGGTTGGTTGGAGATAGTTTGGGCCCAATACGAGCAATTGAGCAAATTAGGTCAGAATTATGAAAACTTGTGGGACCGGCTTTGTGCAAGCCCTAAGGATGACCCTGGTCGGTCATGAAGGCATGCCCGTGTCTTCGTGGTGCCGTGTCTCCATGCGAGAGTTTTCGATATTTTCTGATATGCGTTCGAGCAACGTTGTGAATTTTCAGAAGAGTTTCATCTTGACTGAAATTCTTGATTTTTGTTGGAATGAGCATGTATCAATTGATTAATATTTTGTAAATATTAAAATAAGTGTACTTTTAACATTTAAAATTGTCGTGGGAGGCTAGCCGGTCGTGTGACCATGTTGGCTTTTGGTTTTTCATGATTCGAGCAAAATTTGAGAAGTTATGACGAAATCATGATTTTTGCTCAAACCCAAGAGTTTCATGAATTGAAGAAAATAATAATTATAAAAGACTAGGGATTGCAAGGTGTGGGACCGGCCACGGCTAGGGCATGGCCGGCCGGCTATGTTGCCTGGTCCCGCACAACTTTCCCTATTTTATAATATTGTTTTTCATGAATCCGTGAAGTTATGGAGAATCCATGAATTTTTGTTGAAACGGAGGAGTTTCATGAGTTTGGGGATAAAAAGCTAGGTATTGTGAGGTGTGGGGCCGGCCACGGCTTGGGCATGGCCGGCCGGCTAGGTCCCGCACACCTTTCCCTATTTTATAATGTTATTTCATGAATCCATGAAGTTTTGGGGAATTCATGAGTTTTGCACAAAAACAAGGAAAGTTGCTAAAATCAAGGAGTTTTCATGAGTTCATGAAAATAAAAAAATAAGACAAAATAATAAAAGAGGCATGGGACCGGCCACGACTAGGGCACGGCCGGCCGGTCGGTGGGCCCGGCTCCTGGACGCCTCTTATTATTTTATTATTATTTGTTGCTTTCTCCTGTTTTGCGTAGGATTCCTCATCTGTCCATGTTTTAGGATGCTCGTTCGTGCATTCGGGTGCTCATTCGTGCATCATTGTCGAGTACACTTGCACCATTTTTGTGGGGCTTACTCAGTGACGGTCCAGATGCCCGATGGTTGAGTATTTATTGCTAATTAATGAAATTCAGTGTAGCATAATTCATGAAACAGAACAATAAAATGAGTAGTTATTTATTATCAATTCATAGGATCGGCTGTGGATTCGACCATGAACTCGGAATAATAAAACATGCATTACCATTCCATGGGATCATGGATTCGACCATAGAATGAGAGTAATAAAATTATCTATTACCATTCCATGAGATTAGCAGTGAATTCGATCATGAAATTGGAATAATGAGATAATATAGTAGTTTATTGCCATTTCGTGAGATCAAGTCGTAGATTCGATCATGGAATCAGAGCAATTGTTATTGCCATTCCATGGGATCAGGCCGTGGATTCGACCATGGAATAGGAGCAATAATAGATCATTCTGGGAATTCAGTGGTGAATGTCACGGAAGAATTAATCTATTACAAAAAATATATTAGTCAGTTAAAGCGTCACATCCATTCTGAATGGTGCATAGTCAGGGAGTCACGGGTGTTGTTTATGACCTGAAGGCGTTACTACTCTCAATCTGCGGAGAACCGCCTGAATCTATGCATCTCTCCACATAGTCGAGAACGATGAGTGTCACCGACGTCCCCGGCGTCCGCCGCCCAACTATTCTTCTATGTGGAGGGGGTCTCTCTCCTGCAAATCGAGGAACATTGAGTGTCACCGACGTCTGAAGGCGTTAAGCTCTCAATCTACTTGAGAACTTGCCCAATTATGTTATTCTGCATAGAGGTCATGATGAAATGCCAGGGATCGAATCGCTCAGATAGTGGGGCTTTTAGAAAACATATTCATCATGGCTTCATAAAATATGAATCGTTGCATGCCTGAACGCCGTGTCGAAACATGCATCATGATTTTACGGTTTTTCCCTTTGTTGAAAATCCACCATCAACAAGATGCCAGGGAATGTTATCGGGTTTCTTGCTTGTTTGAGAGTTAAAGTTGGATTTAACCATGCAGTGGAAAATGAGGTGCAGACTAAGTTCGGTATTAGAGTTGTGATCCCCAATAGTGGAGACTACCTATTGTTACATCATGTGAGGCACCAACCTTCAATTCTTTGTACGTGTCTAAATATGTTCTTTTAGAGTGTGTGTCACCGTACGTTAATTCCGTGTAGAATGGTGAGCTATCCAACCTCCCACCAAAGCACTAATTTGATCTCTTGAGTGCTATGTTATCAATCACAATGGTGACATCGAATTTCCAACTTACATACCACTTGTAATCTTGTTCGCAGTTAGCACCATCCACTTTATCTCTCTCTACACCAACAGGTCCATAAAATCATCATCATCATCAACAAGAGGAGCATCACAAATTCAAAGGAAATTTGAAGACGTTCAAGGTTTACAGGCAACAGTACAGAATATGAGCAGATTTCATATTCAATTAAAGCAAAAAGACAAGGAGGAGAATTTCTACATGTTGAAGACATATGTACAAGAGTGAAGATTATCAAGATGGGAGGTCAATAAGTTTATGATATCAAGACATATAAGTTGTGAAGAATTAAGCGGTAAATTACTTACACCATAGCCTTTGTACTTGCAATTTTTTTTTAAATATTTATTTGTATTTGTTTTATTTTCTCTTGTCTTCACAAAAAAAAAAAAAAAAAAGGAGACAAGAGAAAATTTTGTTAGGATCATTGTTAGTTTTATTATCTTGTTTTGTTCTCATTTTGTATCTAATTTATTTTTCTTGTCTCATATATAATTAAGAAAAAAATAAGAAAAAAAAAAAAAGAAGAAGAAAAAAACAAGAAAAATTCATTGTATCATATTATGGTTTGTTTTTAGTTTTGTTCTTTCAATAAAGCCAATGAAAGAAGAAATATTTATAATGAAGTTCCAAGAAACAAGGATTTGAAGAAAAAAGAGTTATATTGTCAAGATTCTACGAAATTCAAGAGTTATCATCAAGGATTGACGACTGAAGATGTTTCTATGGATGCTGTGAGAGTGGTGATAACTGCAAGTCGAACGGATAACGAGGTAAGTTACCATATTCCCACCTTCGTTAAGTGTTTGATTTCCTTTCTTAGAGATTGTCAGAAAAAAAAAATTCAAAATGATAAAAGATGTGGGTTTTCAAAATAATTCGGAGGGTTTTTCCTTCCTACTATTCGACGTGTAACGGGACTCTGTCTTCATTCCTACCTGGACACATGTGTGAACCATAAAAAAAAGCTGTTTATTATTGAGAGTAACTTCATAAAACACTTTCTGGTGAGGCAGAGTCGAGACTTTCGATCACTCTCGAACCCGGATTCTTTCGATAAGGGATGGTTATTTCTCTCTCAACTTTTAAGGATGAGATTGTGTTTATATATATATCTAACTTCATATGACTAGTGTGCAGAATCTCTATGTGTTCTTAGTGCGTTGGATGCTATCATTTGGGAGAACTAGTAAGTTGGAAAAACAGGTTTTGTGGGTATATCTATGGTAAACCCTCACGAGACTATAACTCGTCCACTAGGGACACCTAGGGGTTTAAAGTCCTGTTGCACATGCTAAGTGCAACCGTGTCCTCTACGAAATGAATTTGTTGTATTTAGATAGTTTGCTCGAGGACTAGCAAAAGCCAAGTGTGGGGGAATTTGTTAAGTGCATATTTTGCATATATTTAGTGTCGAATACATGCTAGCAATTGCTTAGTTTCTTGCAAATTATTGTATATTACGTTTGTTTTGTTTTATTTATGTTTTTCTAGGTGAATCATCCAAAAGAAGTGAATTGGCACTTAATTGTGTAATAAAAGGAGTTAGCTACAAGTAGATAAGGGCCAAAGACCAAATAGGGATCATTCTAATCTAGGAGTGCTTGATATCATCTCGAAGAGGATGAAAAGAAGAAGCCAACGACGAAATAACGGAGTCATTCCAACGTCGTATGAAGAAATTACAAGCATTCGAAGCTAGTCAAACACCCGTAAAGACTACTCAAGGCACTCCCATCATCTTCCCCAATATATTTACATAACCAAAAATAGGAAGATCAATGGAGCTAGGTAGTTTGACGGAGCTGCTGAAGAATAGGTGGTCGATACTGTTAATGGCGTTGCTGCCATGGTCGTTTCCTAGGTTAAACGATGGAAAGAAATGGAGTATGTTGCTGCCATTGGCAGTAATGATGATGCTCGTGATCAATGAGAGGTTACTGCCAGCGATAAAACAAGAATAAGGTCAGGAAGGAGAGCTGGCAGTGATGGTGACTAAAGAGTGAATTCGAGAGACAAAAGAGAATGATGATGGACTTTACAGGATAAGTGGAGGAATATGGTGATTCATGGCACGACAACAGTTGTTAATGGAGTTGATTGTCTGTGGTTACCGGAGAAGATGATTTTGTTGACCACTGATGATGGTTATCGTTGATAGAAGTTTGAAGGATGAAATAGAGATGGAGTTGAACTCGAGGGGAAGGTTGTTGTGGCTGGTGATGACAGTAATGGCGGAATAGAGCTGTGGTTGATGTCGTGGATAGTAACGAGTGGTGATGTGATGCTGGTAATGTAGTGAAGCTGCAGATGATGGCCAGTGAAAATGGCTGAGGTGAACTCGAGTAACAAGACAGAAGGGTGATTGATGGTGGTCGATAATCATATGCAAGGTAATGAAGAACATGCTCGAGTCTGCAGTTCATAGAACATGTAACGGAGAAGAGTTTGAATGAAGTGGGAGTGTGACCGAGTTTTGGAATCCAGAAGGAAATCTTTCTCACGGAAAGCCTAGTATACGCGGACGTATTTCCCAAGAATGAAATCCAGGGGAATTAAAAACTCACGTATGGAGAAGTAGCCGTGGAAGTTGGTCGAGAAACATAAAATCCCGTAACTTTATTTTTTTTTACGGAGATGTGACTTTCCGTGATACTGACGGAGTAGAAAAAAATCCAGGGGAAAAAATAAATCACGGCTAGGTGAGTGTCCACGGAATCATATAAGCCAATTATGAGATGAGCTGGGCCTTTTCAGCCTTTACAGTGAGCCCACTTGTTGTTTAGCCATATTCTTTCCACGACCCAGACTTGTCTGTGACCTGCTTATGCTAGTTTGGCGAGTTTTCGGCAACCATTTGACCGGGGTTCGAGCACGGGCGCAACTATAATTTGGACACCTATATAAGTGTAGGATCATAATATCGCAACACCAAGACCCTTGCGAAATCCATAAACGACACATTCCGAAGATATCGCAGACAAGTAATATAAATGACGCAACGGATGACGACAGTCTGAACATGAGAAAGATGTGAAGATCTCATAGCGAGATTTAGAGCGTTGCAAGATTTTACATTTGAATACTTGCGAGCGTGTCGCAAGCCGATCCGAAAATAAAAACAACCATTTGTCACCCACTATATGATGTCCTATATAAAGGACCGAGTAGGTTGGTGAGAAGGGGAGATCTTTTTCGAGTGTTGAGCAAGTTATCAAGAGAGAGAAAGTTTAGAGCGGTTGTAAATTCTTTAGCTTATTTCCTTTCCATCTTGTAACATTGGTGAGTTTAATCAAAAAAGACTATGATTGTTCATCTTAAAATGACTTGATTGTGTGAATTCTTATGAGGGGTGTAGTGTGGGATTTCCTGCTACTACATATGGCGCTAGAAACAGTGGACCGAAGATTAAAGATTGGAGATTGTTGTTAAGATTGTTCAAATTAAGAAGATGATGAAACAAATTGATAAATCGGTTAAAGTAGAGAAAATCAAAATCAAGGAACGTAATAGAAAGTTGGAATGTAGCTTGATTACAAAAACAATGATTAATGAATTCCATGAAAATATCAGAGGGAGAATACATAAATGAGATTTTGAAGGAAAGAAAATCATGACAACGGAGAAAGCGTCACCCATGAAAGATTGGGAAAAACAGAAGATTACATTCACAGCAGCAGAGATATCAAGAGAAAACTTAAACCACACATCTCCATTGGTAATCACAGTAACCACACAAAAAGAAAAAGAAAAATCAGGAAAAATTATGGAAGAATGGGCGGTAAACATAACTCTAGTTGATACAGGGAGTTCGGAGAATATAATATTTTACCATGCATACAGAGGAATGGGATATAAAGATGAAGAGATGTCTCCTTCGACTTATCATATTCATGGATTTGGCGAATCTATAACAAAACCAAAAGGAGAAATAGAGGTGCGAATTTTGCTGGGGGAAATTGAAACACAAATGGCACTAGACGTAGTGGATATGGAATCACCATACAACATGCTGTTTGGAAGGCCATGGATACATGCGATTAAAGCCGTAGCATCAACATTGCATCAACGCATCAAATTTCCTATGCCAAGTGGGATTGGTGAAATTAGAGGGGAAGCTGATAAAGCGAGATTATGCTATCAAATTGAAGTGAAACAATATGAAGGACTGGTAGGTCTGTAAAAGAGCTTTCCTACGTTAAACTGCAAGTGCACAAATACACATTGGAGGCGTGGCAAGTACAGTCGATCCCACGTAGACTTGGGTTGTTGTATGGTTAATCTAGGGCTTACTAAACTAAATTCAAATAAGTGTAACACAAATATGGTTGGTTTGGTGTCGAAACGACAAGTTGAAGATGCTGTGACTCAAAACTAAGGCAATAAATGACTTGTAAACAAGTTGTTGAGTTACTAGGATGGTTGATTCCACCACCTGACCCTAAGCTAAGGCAATATCTAGTCAATTTATGCTCTTGATTCTTTCAGGGAAGGATAAAATGGAAAATGTATTATCTATTCTTGCTAACTCACTCCTAGTATAGCTTGTCTTCTTACAGTACAAACTATCACAAGTTAATTAGTCTCAACTAGATAATTCATTCATCCTAAGACATTAAAGCACTCCAAGAACACAAATATGAACAAGGATTAACTCATCATAGGATTAAGGGTTTCTTCTACACCCTAGTAATGTAGTTAAGAACATAATTAAGATAATTAAAAACACAAATCAAACTAGAGTGGTGCTCTGGCTAATCCAGGCATAAGGTTTTACACATACACAGCAACCCTATTTATACATGCCAAGAACTAAAAACCCTAATTCACTCAAAATAGAAATTAGAAACAAACCCAATCGCCCATACTCTCTTGTCTTGTCTCTGAGCTCCATGCGTCGATTGTTGGAGAAAACCCTAATTTTCAACCATCTCAACCCTAGCTTCTAGGTTATGGGAGAAGCTAAAGATGGAGATGGGTGAACCTAGGGTGGCGGAGAAGGTGGCTGATAGAGTTGTTGGTGATGGCGTTGACAGGAGATAGGGTGGTGGTGATGATGATCTCTGCACTGGTATGGGGAAGAAGATAAAGGGGATGGGTTTTCTCTGATTTGTGTCGGAGAAGAAAGAGAAAATGAAAGAAGAGAATGGGTTTGGTTCGATGGGGTAGGTATAGGGCAATTCGGTGCTGAGCGAGTACGGCGAGAAGACGATGCAAAGGGTGGAGCGAGCGTTGGATCTTGGTGAATCCGATGCGTGGCCCGATGCGAGATCTGAACGGCTCAGGGAGAATCAGCTGCTTTGGTGTTGAGCGGGAGCATCGAGTGTTGATGGGAAGGACGGAGCGACCGTTGGATGCATAAGATGGAGATCTCAACGACTCAGGGTGAACGGGCTCGGATCTAGGTCGGGTCTTGGATAGCTTGGGCCCATATCTTGTAGATGGGTTGCTCCTTGTTGGGTTGCAACTGTTGCGCGCGCGGGCTTTGGCTTTTTGTTCCATAGACGCTTGTCTCCACTTTTCTCTCTTTTGGCTCCTCGCTCCGAACTTTATTCACTACCTAAAAACACAAAATTAATTAGTACAAATATTTATTCTTGAAAACAAAGAAAATACGAGAATGCAGGATAATATCTGATTTCGAGCACAAAAGAAGAGTAAAATGCCAATAAATAGATGTAGAAATATGCAATATTTGGCACTCATCAAATACCCCCAAACCTGAATTTTACTTGTCCTCAAGTGAAACAAATTAAGAAATCCTAACTATACCCCTGTCGCAGTCTCTCGAATGCATTTAGCGTATGCACTAAGCCTTTAAACCCCTAGGTGTCCCTAGTGGACGAGTTGTAGTCTCGTGAGGGTTTACTTGAGGTGTACCCACAAAACCTTCTCCAACTTCAGAGTGTAAAAGAGTCTCAAGCATCCAAGGAGCTATGAGGACATAGAGTTTTTGCATGCTAGTAACACGAAGTTAGAACTACCAAAGAACGCATTCTCATCCTTAAGTGCTGAGCGAGAAATAACCATACCATATGAAAGAATTCGGATTCGATTGTGATCATAAGCCTCGACTTCGCCTCACCATTAGGGTTTTATGATAATTGCACTCAAGAAGATTGCTTTTTAGTCTCTCATGTGTGCGAGCGGGATTAAAGAGAAAATCCCGCACACGTTGTAGGTAAGAAGGATAACCTTCCGAAATAATTTACGGAGACTCCACGGAAGTGTGGACAAAAAGAATCTTTTTCGATGATCTCTAAGAAAGGAAATCAACCATTAGCAAGGGTGGGAGTACTCGCTACCTTCTCACCCGATCGGCAATTAATATCACTCTCTCAAAGATTCATAGAAACGTCTTCAATCTTCGGTCTTCAATAGGCCGATGATGAACTTCGAACTTCACAAAAACTTGACAAACATTTTTTTTTTTTTTTTTTTTTTTTTTAAAATAAATGAAATGAAAATAACAAAAAAACTCAATTTTTCACAAACTTCATTAATTCTCATCCTATTTTCTTTTCTTTTCTTTGTTGCACGTAAACCTTGGACTATTTCAACTTTTCTTCAAATATTCGATGTTGCTCTCGCTTGGCTTGACAATGATGTGTTTCTATGAATCTGTTGATGTTGTTGAGAGGGAGAGAGTGATGCTAACTGCAAATCGGTATTTAGAAGAAGTTTTCATCTTTAAACGTCACCCTCATGATTGACGGAATTAGCACTCAAGAGACCAAAAATAGTGCTGAAAGTGGTGCGAAGTTGGGTAGCTCACCATTCCTACCCGGAATTGACGTACGGTGACACACACTCTAACAGATTTTCTAGAAAGTCACAAAGAGTGAAGGTCGGTACCTCGCTTGATGTAAAATGGGTAGTCTCCACTATGGGTGATCACAATTCTACTACCGAATATCTAAACAGCACCTAATTCGCCCTCCGGTATGGTTAAATCCATCTTTAACGCTCTAATCAACTAAGAAACCCGATTATGTTCTCCAGTACTTCCAAGTTCTGTTATTTCGGTCAGACTCTCTATGTAAACATAGCTAGAAGCATACTAGTGACTCTAAAATCTCTAAAAGTTGGAGGTTTTTATGCAAGAATTTTTGAGTTTTTCGTTTTTTTTTTTTTAGATAAAAGAAAGACTAAAAACTCTAAATGCAAAAGAAAGACTAAAAACTCTAAATGCAAACGCACCCCCAAACCTAAATCAAACATTGTCCTCAATGTGTCAAAAGATAATAAGAATTTAAACAGTCACATACCAAGAGAACTATGTTGAGTAAAGAAAAGGGAAGAGATTACCGGATGTCGGCGGAAGCAAGGTTAGAGCTTCATTAATCAAGGTTAGAATCCAACATTCTCAGCGGAGATCATATCGGATTAGCACAATATATGCGCAAGAAGACTCAACCGATTCAAGAAAAGAAAATTTAACAAGTCCTACTGGATTATATACAATGAAAATTCACCATACATCAACAATCTAAAGAGTTGAGGATCAACCCAAAAGACAATATGTACAAATATCAACAGCCTTACACAGATATAACATGAGAGTGCAGGAAAGATTGCATACGTGAACAAGTTACCCCCAAACCTAAACTTGTCAACAGATGTGGTCTTGAGCACAAAATCTTGCAATTTTAAAGGTAAATCATGCAAAAGGTCTAACTCAAAATGAGTTTTGCTAAGAACAGGAGATATACACATTCCAACTGTGGCTCCTTAAAAAGTGTTATACTTTGATGCAAAATAGTCCAAGAGGACTTGGGAAGCACAAAGCTCTAGGCCTAAATTAGGCATTTTCGAGAAAAGTTGGTTTTGCAATTTTGTTACAAACTACACCTAGGTTTGGTGGAGGAGTTTCAATCACGTGCCTTAGAGAGAGATTAGGTACATCTAAGTTGTTTTCATGTATAAGATCATTTGCACCATCACACACTTTCCTAAGGTCGAGACAAAGGTAAATCATGCTCACCGCATAGAACAATTCATCAATCTCCATGTCATAATCATCGAGGAGGCAACATATTGTGACATGGGCAGGGAATCAGACACAAAAATAATATCATGATCCAAAAGAACATTAGTGTCAACAGAAGATTCATCCTTTCCTAAGTCACAAACAAGTTGTGTAGCATGCTCACTTTCACTGAAGAATTTCACAAATCCAAACTCAGAGTCAACATCGTATGCATGAATGTTAGAAGAAGTATCATTCATAGGGTTCACAGAAGAGACGCTTAACGTTTCTGAACCCAAGGGTCTCACCATATTTTCATCATATACATGCTCTTCTAACATATCATATTCATCATCATCCTCCTCATAACAAAAATGCATTTCCCTATTAGCATTTCTAGTGTACTCATTTACCTCTAGATTAGGTTCATATTCAGTGTTAGTTGCATGAGTGGGAATAGAAACACTATTTTCAGAATTATCAGAGATAACAAACATCCTATCATGAACTTCCTTCCATTCTTCATTTTGTAACTGAGTAAGGTTCATTTGAATGTTCATAATGAGCTGTTCAATTGAAGGAGAGCCTTCACTAGTGGGTATGCTTGTTTCATATGAATGATCATTATATGGTTGTGCACATGGTTCACTACACAAGGGAAACTCATACATGTTGCTATATGGATGATCATGCATTGCATTCAATTCAAACCTAGCATTGTTTTGCTCTATGAGGTTTTCTTCCACTGAGTGCATATACGAGGTCGGGGGAGTATAAAATTGTTCAACTCCCCACTGTGGTGATTGATACATGTGTGCATGATGATTAGGGTTTGCATATTGAGGCTCATGACCTAGAAAAGGTTCATAATAATCCCTAAAACTAGTGACATCATGGTTTGTGGGTGGTTCATAATGTGAAGCATGCCCATAAGCAAGTTCTCTGATGGATTTGTTTCCATTCCCGATTCTGAGACCAAAATCTTGACATGGTCTAGTAACTCAATTTGAACTCAAATAGAAGCATAGCTTAGCACACATCAAATCATATCAACACATGGGAGCAAAGGTGATACAAGAAAATGGCCCCCAATTTTTAGAATTAAGCACGCATGAGTGCTTAATGTTGCTGCAAATGTGCAGCCCAAGTTATGCAAAGCCCAGTTGTTCTGGGCTCAGATTTGGTTTAAATGGGCTTAGTTTGGTTTATGTGGGCTTCAATTTGTTGCATATGCCAAGTTATGTGGGCTTAGTTGTTTTGCAGCCCAGGTTTGGGTGAAAATTTGCAGCCCAAAGACTTGGCGGCTCCGGTTTATGGGAAGCCTAGCGGTATTGGGTTCTAGCCCAGCTTGTGCACATGATAGTTGCACAGCCCAGTATGTGGGCTTCAGTTTATGCTCAAGTTGTTTTTGTGCAGGGATTGTCAAGTTATGTGCAGCCCTGGTCAGGCCGAGCACAACAATTTGTTGTGTGCACAGAACAAGGAAAACACTAGGAAACCTGAGCAGCTTATGCACAGGTTGTGTTCACAGCACAGCTGATGTACAGATTCTCAAAAGAAACACAGCACAGCTCTAAGTGCAGCTCAGCACATAGGGCTAGTTTGCACAGAGCAAGGAAAGCAATATGATCTGAGCAGCTTATGCCCAGGTTGCCTGCATAGACAGCTATAGGCACAGGTCAGAGAAACACAAACTCTCAAAATGACACAGCATTGGCAGGTAATGTGCAGCTGAGGTGCATCACAGCACAAATCAATCACACAAAAATTGTAGAACTGATGCTAACACAGTTAATGCCAACAAGGTCGGGTTGACCTCGGTTTTCATAGGTTAAGCACAGGTCACACAAGAACAGGCTTCAACAGCTCACAGTGGTGACAATTTCACACATGCATACATCATGATCTAATTCAGCTCAGAGATACAGCCCAAGAGATATCAAATTTAGCTAGCATTCAGCATAGGTTAACACAAAGATTTGGTTACCCTCAGTTCAGAGCATGCATAAAGGTGCAGAGCTGATGGCTCACAATCTCAGTTGACTCAGGTCTGTCAACAGGTTTGCACAAGTTTGCACATGTGAAGATGACTTGGTATGCAATACAGGGTCAATACAATTTAATCAGGCAACCAACAATTTTTGAAACTTAGGTCAGAGAGTATCAAGATTATGCAAGCATGGGTGTCATGAGCTCTGAGATATCGAATAGAACAGAATGATGACAGATTTAACAATGAAGCAAGCTATTCAAACTAATCACAGAATTACTTGCACAAATCCAATATGTTGCAAGGGTTGGGTGATGCTATAAGCACAAATACTTCAGCAAACAATCAGTTCAGCTGACAAGCCTGCTATGTCATTCAAGAAATTAAGGGTTCACAACGGATGCAACAATGAAATACTGGCTAGCCCGGCTACCTAAGTGCAACCTCACATTCTGGGGCTTGAGGTTAATATCTCACAGAAAAAATTGCAGCCCGATTCGATCAATGGTTCAATGCACAGTTACACAAAGCAAAGACACATTTGACTTTCCAATGAGATTTCAAGTAACTATGCAATGCACAACTCAGAGAACAAGGAATCAGATATGGTTCAACAGGGTCATACAAGGCACAAGGCAGATGAAGTGGGCTGGCAACAACCTAGCTCAAAAGGGTCTGCAGCTTAAGCTCAACAACCTACGGAAGTGGAGCCGAGGCGACGGCGAGATGACAAACTAAGGGGTTATAGCACACATCACACAAGGCACGGGGTGGAGCAATCCTAGCAAGGTAGCTTGTTCATGCATTCATGCCAATAAGTTCATGCAAGGGTGATACAGATGCATATACAATGATGCTTAGGTAATTTTCAGTGATGCACAGTTTAATTTTGATACAAAGCTCAAAGATATGATAGCAAATTCATGCAAACTTCCATACAATTCAACACACAGTCATGGCATACTAGCTAACAGGTGTATAATTTAAATACCAAGGAATCACTCACATAAACCTTATAAATAGCAGGGGATGCTCAGGGCAATACAAGATTCAAGTACTGCTCCATTTTCTTCTCCTCCTTGGCTTGTGCTCCAGTGTTTGCAGGTACATGAACCTTATAAATAGCAGGGGATGCTCAGGGCAATACAAGATTCAAGTACTGCTCCATTTTCTTCTCCTCCTTGGCTTGTGCTCCAGTGTTTGCAGGTACCTGTAACTCAACAGCAAGCTTCAGTGCTCAGATGTGCAGATAAAGTAAAGACAGATGGATACTAGTGCTCAGATGTACAGACAGATGCACTATCAACACAGCAGCACACTTGCTAAGACTTCCAGCACATGCTATAGCCAATCTTTAGCAAACTCTGAGCTATGCCACAGGATATAGCTCAGTTATTAAGCACTTATAGACAATGTCATGCAAGATATAATTTAAACTATGAGACTGATTACACTAAATAGCACTACAAGGCAAAGATGCAGAAATAGAGAATTAGAAGCTAAGTTACACTAAGAATGATTGCCAAAAAAAAATACAGAGTGCAAGCTAATATGTACAAGGGGTGACTGGGATTTAGTGAAGCAAGCAAAGGATCAGCACAGCACACGCCAAGTCCCCGGCAACGGCGCCAAAAACTTGGTAGGTCTGTAAAAAAGCTTTCCTACGTTAAACTGCAAGTGCACAGCGCCTGTTGGAGGCGTGGCAAGTACAGGTCGATCCCACAGAGACTTGGGTTGCTGTATGGTTAATCTAGGGCTTACTAAACTGAATTCAAAGAAGTGTAACACAAATATGGTTGGTTTGGTGTCGAAACGACAAGTTGAAGATGCTGTGACTCAAAACTAAGGCAATAAATGACTTGTAAACAAGTTGTTGAGTTACTAGGATGGTTGATTCCGCCACCTGACCCTAATCTAAGGCAATATCTAGTCAATTTATGCTCTTGATTCCTTTCAGGGAAGGATAAAATGGAAAATGTATTATCTATTCTTGCTAACTCACTCCTAGTATAGCTTGTCTTCTTACAGTACAAACTATCACAAGTTAATTAGTCTCAACTAGATAATTCATTCATCCTAAGACATTAAAGCACTCCAAGAACACAAATATGAACAAGGATTAACTCATCATAGGATTAAGGGTTTCTTCTACACCCTAGTAATGTAGTTTAGAACATAATTAAGATAATTAAAAACACAAATCAAACTAGAGTGGTGCTCTGGCTAATCCAGGCATAAGGTTTTACACATACACAGCAACCCTATTTATACATGCCAAGAACTAAAAACCCTAATTCACTCAAAATAGAAATTAGAAACAAACCCAATCGCCCATACTCTCTTGTCTTGTCTCTGAGCTCCATGCGTCGATTGTTGGAGAAAACCCTAATTTTCAACCATCTCAACCCTAGCTTCTAGGTTATGGGAGAAGCTAAAGATGGAGATGGGTGAACCTAGGGTGGCGGAGAAGGTGGTGATAGAGTTGTTGGTGATGGCGTTGACGAGATAGGGTGGTGGTGATGATGATCTCTCGCACCGGTATGGGGAAGAAGATAAAGGGGATGGGTTTTCTCGATTTGTGTCGGAGAAGAAAGAGAAAATGAAAGAAGAGAATGGGTTTGGTTCGATGGGGTAGGTATAGGGCAATTCGGTCTTGAGCGGGTGCGAGCGAAAGACGATGCAAAGGGTGGAGCGAGCGTTGGATCTTGGTGAAGCCGATGCGTGGCCCGATGCGAGATCTGAACGGCTCAGGGAGAATCAGGCTGCTTTGGTGTTGAGCGGGAGCATCGAGTGTTGATGGGAAGGACGGAGCGACCGTTGGATGCATAAGATTGAGATCTCAACGGCTCAGGGTGAACGGGCTCGGATCTAGGTCGGGTCTTGGATAGCTTGGGCCCATATCTTGTAGATGGGTTGCTCCTTGTTGGGTTTCAACTGTTGCGCGCGCGGGCTTTGGCTTTTTGTTCCATAGACGCTTGTCTCCACTTTTACGCTCTTTTGGCTCTCGGTTTCTCGAACTTTATTTACTACCTAAAAACACAAAATTAATTAGTACAAATATTTATTCTTGAAAACAAAGAAAATACGTAATCTGGGATAATATCTGATTTCTGAGCACAAAAGATGAGTAAAATGCCAATAAATAGATGTAGAAATATGCAATATTTGGCACTCATCAAGGACGTGCAAAGAAACGAAAAAATCGCAGAAAAATGGTGAAGGAAGCAAAGATAGAGGAGGAATTTAGAGCTTATATGATAAGAGCAGAGGAAGGAAAAGGGATACCCAGCGAAATTTCGGAAGAAGGAACTGAGCTTGCGAAGGAGATAAAAGAACCTACACCTATGGGAGAACCTAAGGCCAGCTACATCTGCGGGCGGAACCAACGAATGAAGTGAATGTTGGAACCAAGAAGAACCTAAAATACTAAAAATTGGGACCAAGATGGAAGCAGATGAAGAAGAAAAAACTATTGGTCTGTTGCGAGAATTTAAAGATATTTTCGCATGGAACATGGATGAGGTGCCTGGAATAGACCCATCCGTGGCATGTCATAGATTGGAAATTGACAAAAATGTAAGGCCATTCAAACAAAGAATCAGAAAATCGCGACAACGTATCATCCTCAAATAGAAGAAGAGTTGCAGAAGATGCTTGATGCGGGGATTATAAGACAAGCAAAATACCCAGTGGATAGCAAATATGGTCGTAGTTCCAAAGAAGAAAAAAAAGGGATAAGAATTTGTATAGATTTTACTTGATCTAAATAAAGCTTGTCTGAAGGATAGTTTTCCATTACCGGATATTCCACAAATGGTCGAATCAGCAACAGGAAATGATAGAATATCTTCTCTAGACGGATATAAAGGGTACAATCAAATTCCTCTCGTTGAAGAAGATCGAGCATATCTTTTTTTTCACTCCAAGAGGGTTATATTGTTATACAAAAATACCATTTGGTTTGCGAAATGCTGGAGCAACATACCAAAGGATGGTAGAAAAAGTGTTTGCGAAATGGATACACAAAACGTTGGAAGTGTATGTGGATGATATGCTAATAAAAGTAAAGAAGCGAGAAAATCATGTCCAAGATTTGAGGGAAATCTTTGAACAAATGAGACATTTTAACATCAAAGTAAATCCAGAAAAGTGTATCTTTGGGGTTGCATCGGGAAAATTTTTAGGCTATATCGTATCAAAAGAAGGGATACAAGTTGATCCAGAGAAAGTACAAGCAGTTCGCGACATGCCAACACCAGCAACGATAACAGATGTGCAGAAATTAAATGGACTCTTAGCTTCGCTGGGAAGGTTCATTTCGCGATCATCAGACAAATGTAAACATTTTTCAACATACTCAAAAAGGGGGCGAAGTTTAGATGGACAGACGATTGCGAGAAAGATTTTCAAGGAATAAAAGAACATCTGGAGAATATATCTATTTCGCAAAAGGCAGAACCAGGAGAAGAATTATTAATCTATCTTGCGACAACTTCGCATGCGTTAAGTGCTATGTTATTGCGAATAGACGCAGGAGTTGAAAAACCAATCTATTATATCATCAAAACCTTCAATGCTACAGAGAAAAATTATTCAAAGATTGAAAAACTAATTTTGGCATTAGTTTATGCAACATTTAAACTTCGAATATATTTTCAGGCACATGAAATAAGGGTACTGACAAAAATACCAATCGAGTCAGTGATGAAAAATTCAAAAAGATAAGGCAGAGTGGAGAGATGGAATGCACAGATAGGACATTTCAAAATCAAATATGAAATATTATCTTCACCCAAATCGCAAGTTGTTGCAGATTTCTTAGCAGAATTTCCTTTAGAAGATGATGAAGCTGTGGAAGAAATGATGGATATAGAAGAAGAACATGAAAATCCAAGAGATTTATTAACAGAGCCAAATAGATGGGAAATATTGGTGGACGGATCATCGAATGGGGAAGGTAATGGAGTTGGAATTGTTTTGATTTCGCTGTAGGCAACAAAATGGCTTTTTCCTTCAGATTGGAATTTGCATCCACCAATAATGAGACAGAATATGAGGCTGTGATACATGCCCTGAAGTTTGCAATAGAAATGAAGTTGGAAAATGTGAGAATCACCAGTGATTCGTAATTAGTCATTTGTCAAATAAAAGGAGAATACACTACAAATGAATCATCGATGAAGAAATACAAAAAACTTGTTGAGGAATTGTCAGCGAGAATCCCAAAAATTAAATGGAGACACATATCAAGAAAAGATAATAGACTCGCAGATGCTTTTGCTTTTATCTCAAGTATGATGACAGACCCAGCTGCGAGATGCATAAGGATACAGACACTTTTATCACCATCAATCAATAAAGAAGAATAAGAAGAGGTAGATGTGATGATAATAGAAGATGGAGAACAAATACCTAGTATCGAAGATTGGAGAACAGAACTGCATGCATACTTGAAGAGAGGAGAAACACCAAGGAATAGATTGGAGGCGCACAAACTAAAAAGCCGTGCGACGAATTACGAACTAAGGGATGGGATATTGTTCCGGAGATCCTTTAATGGACCTTCACTCAGATGTTTGACGAGAAAAGAAGGAGAAGAAGTGTTAAAGATGTTACATAGTGGTGATGCTGGCAATCACAACGGCGGAAGATCTTTGGCATACAAAGCGAAGATGCAAGGTTATTATTGGCCATATATGCATGAGGATGCGAAACAAATATCAAGGCGTTACGAAGATTGCCAAAGGCACGAAAAGAAAATACATGCAACTGGAGCACCATTAACGTCCTCAACAAGTGTATGGCCTTTTGGAAAATGGGGTTTAGATATTGTGGGACCATTTTTGTCTGGGACTGGGCAAAGAAGATATCTGATTGTCGCTATAGACTATTTCACAAAATGGGCAGAAGTAAAGGCAGTACAACACATTCGCGACAAAGATATTTTTACATTCATATTTGAGAATATCATATGCAGATTTGGAATCCCCGCACAGTTGGTATCTGACAATGGGAAGCAGTTTGAGGGACATAATATAGAATTGTTACTTAATGCATTTAAGATAAAATGTGGGAAGTCAACTCCTTTATACCCTCAGGCCAACGGACAGGCAGAAGCAACAAATAAAACAATTGCAGATATAATGAAGAAGAAATTAGAAGGGCATAATAGAGCATGGTGTGAATAGGTGCATAATGCAGTATGGGCTTACAACACAACCAGGCGAGAAGCTACGGGAATGTCACCTTTCTGTTTAACATATGGAGTTGAGGCCGTGTCTACCACCAACGAAGTTATTATTCCAACAACAAAGAGAGAAGCTTGGGAAAAATCTTAGTGCGGGTAATATTTTAACCAAGTTAGATGAATTAGAAGAAAAAAGAGAAAGTGCTCTACAACATATGGAAAATTACCAGCGAAAATTGGCTCGAGAATATAATAAACGTGTTAAAACACGCGAATTTCAACCGGTGATATGGTGCTGCGAGAAACACCGATATATCGAGAGAAAGTGGGGAAAACTTGCGAAAAATGGGATGAACCTTATATCATTAAGGATATAGTTGGAACAGGGGCATATAGATTGATGGACCCTGAGGGTAAAGATGTGGGCCACAGACTTGATAGACCATGGAACAGGTTATACTTGAAGAGATATTACCCGTAAAAGATTGTGAAGAAAAATCAGATTGCGAAATGATGTATGATTGAAGCAAAATGAATTTATATGAAAATCTTGTGAAAGAATTATTGCGAGATTAAACAAATCAAAGAAAGAACATGCGAAAATTTCGCACAGATAATGACAAGAAATAATCAAAGATCAATGACATAATAGAAATGGGTGAACCTGCTATGGCGTACACCCTAGTTCGCGAAATCAAAATTTCGCAAGAGGCAAATGTAAGACCTAAAGTGCGTCATAAAAGGGGGTACCTATTAACATGGCTCGGGGAAAAGGTTACACCGCCCCTGGAACCTGAGTCATGGAGATTTGGGGTCAATAAAGCCCATCCAGGAGAGGTACCTTGGATTTTCAATCTAAGCTTATGACTTAGATTGGACGACCGAGGGTCTCTTCTAAGGAGTCGAAGATTCGACCAAGGAGCCGAGGTACACGGTTGAGCCAAGAGTGCTGCGGGCATTTGAAGTGTCTCGGCCATTCTTGGCAAGTCTTGGCTTATGCCGCACTCGGCCCGAAGAAAACTCCACTTAGGGTGCAGTCTCGTAACCATAAGCCCTATAGGAAAAAGGGATAAGAGGTCATGCGAAAATAATCGGTTGTTGTTAAGACCGGATGGGGGAGCTAGCCTTGTATGGCGAAGTACGCCTCCTTGAAGGGGCAACCGGGGGAAGATAAGGGCGGCACCCTCCATTAGGGAGCCGATAAGTATCTTAAGACACAAATGTCACGAGGCTTTATTTTCGCAAGAAAATTTAGGCTTGTCATATTTGTGCGACAATCCTGAAGAGGCAATAATACAAAAGACAAAGATAAGACGAGATCAATGGGTCGGACATGAAAGTGTAAGGACGTCCTGCGATTTCGTCGCAAGACGACAATGTCATGGGGCTTTATTTTCGCAAGAATTTTTAGGCCTGTCATATTGTCGCAACAAAAAATTCAAAGAGAACGTTAAGGCAAGATCAATGGGTTTTTTCATACAAGTGCAAAGACGTCCTGCGATTTTGTCGCAATGACAAGAGGTGGCACAATAAGGCCTTTAACTAGGAAGGAAAAATAAGACCACATGATTCAACAAAAGATTTATAAAAAATAATTATTATTTATTCAGTCATCCTTCGCAAGACAGATAATGAGACGCAAGATGGGAATTATTAAACAAGGACATTATCTTTCTCACAAATAAACACAATAATAAAAGAGTAAATGCATCTCAAAGATGACTGAAATGCACCGAATGCAAGAAGTTATACAAATGAAGTAGTCCAAAGAAATAAATTACAAAAGAAGTTCAATTATCAACATCAACTTTTTCGCAAGAAGGAGATAATGGACATCCTTCACTAATTTTATCACTCTCACTAGCTTTCTCGATTTCGTTGGCTTTTTCAGTTTCATCGGTCCTTTCATCTGGGTTATTATCGACACTTTCATCATTTGGAGGAACCTCCTCTTCATTTGCGAAATCTTCGCCACTTTCATAATGATAATCGCTGTCAGGAGAACCAGGAACTTCATCATCATCTACTTCCAAAGGCTCGACAGATACAGGGGGAAGAGATTTGGATAATAAAATTTCATTCACAATAACTTCATCCCTAAGATGAACTTGGCGAAGAAGTGCCTTCTGGTGGTTCCTACTTTGGATATCTTTGGAGTAAGAGAGATAATCAAATCTTCTTTCTGCCCGATCGCGAGAACGAGCAAGAGAAGTAGCAAGTAATGCATTTTCTTTGCGAATCTTGGCATAGTTAGATTCCAAAGTAGAAAGGGAGGAGCGAAGATTTTTCTCAGATTCTGCAAAAACAAAGAATAAAGAAAATCATTCAGGCGAAGGATTCGCAAGGAAGACATAATAAAAAGACTTAACAAAGAAAAAAATGGTTGAGGCAAATCAAATTTTATGACTACCTTCCTTTTGCGAGATAAGGTATTGAGTTAAAGCCAAGCAACTATTCTCCAAGTAATCCACGGCATTGTCAAACTTATCACCAACCAAGCCTTTCAGTGAGATCGTAAACTTTTTCATTAGAAATAAGTAAGGTGTTTTGCTTCGCGAGAGAGGTGTAGGATTCTTCTAACTTGGAATATTGATCTTTGAGTTGACTTGCTTTTATGCTTAAAGCTATTCTACCTTGAATAAGTTTATCTCTCTCAGCAGAAGATGATTCTGTTACTTCTTTGAGTTTATTTCTCAATGAGCAGAGAGATCGTTCTTGATCATTACATACTTTTTGGCAAATATTAAGTTCTTGCGAAGAGATCGCCACCTTATTTAAAAGAACTCGCTTCTCCTGAGATATGGTTTGATTCTCATCCTGATAAAGTTTCCAACTCAGTTAGCTTTAGTCAAAAAGTAAGAGAGGCGAGATAATTCACTACTTAATAAGTTTTGCTTTTGGACTAATTGAGCATTCTCCTTGGTAAGGTTATCTATTTGATCAACAGAGTACGTATGAAGATTATCTAATTGGTTATATTGATCCATCCAAGCATCTCTATCCATTCGGGCTTCTTCGGCGACGGATTCAAATTGATATATCTCCATTTTTTGTTTCTGGTTTAGAGCTTAAAGGGGGAACAGAGATTTTTTTTTTTTTTTAAAAAAAAAAAGAGATTTTTACCTTTTAGTTCCTCATTCTTCCTGCGAAGATTATCACGATCCAGCGAAACATTTTGAAGTTTTTGATTCTCAAGATGAAGAGTGTCGCATTTCAAGGTCATAGCTTGGAGGTTATTTTTCAAAGCTTCAACTTCCTTTTCTAAGGATGTTTGCGAAACTATTCATCAGAGCCAAAATATTTACTTAAAATCTCGCAAACACCAAATTTGATAGGATCAGTGGAAGTTTTCTTGACATCATCCAGAAGGTCTGACAAGACCTTGAAAGAAATATCCATCCCTTCCAAATTTTCCTTAGTAAAAGGGAGAGATTCGGATGATGAAGCGATAATGGCAGATGATGGAAGAGTTGAATCATTTTTCGCCACAGATATGTCATCGGAAGATGAGATTTGATGAAGCTTAATGACTGGGGTTGAGGCAATGTTAAGAGAAGAGGCATCGACAGTAGAAGAAGAGAACGGTTCATTCGCAACAGGGTTATTGTGAGGAATTTCACTAATAGAAAGATTAGTTACTGAGGGATGAATCAGAAGCGACATTTTCGCAGATGAGAAGAGGAGGTTCCGCTGCGCGAAGACGTCGCAGGAGGGGTTGAAAGATTAAACAAAGGAAATGGAACAGATGTTTCAACATTTTTAGGATGGTGAGGTCTTTTGGGGGGCCTCTCGACATTTGCATCACCCTGCGAATCACAAGTCATATAAGAAACAGAGGCAACAATATTGTCATTAAAAGAATAAGTGTTTCTTAATACCTTGCTATTCACAGGCTTTCTTTTGTTTACAACGAGTTTTTTTGCGAACTCTTGGGAACATTAGGGTTTTGGATCGTAAACTTAGTGTTTGGAAGTGTTTTTTTGAAACAAAAAATGTAGGAATTATCTAAAGATGAGCAATATCAAGTAAAATAATTTCAAGAGAGAAGATCAATTTCAAGAAGATCGGTTCCCAAAGAAAATCAACAAACCTTGATGACTCCATAAGAACAACAGCAGAAAGATGGAGAGGATTTACGGAAGGATGAACAATGAAAAAGTTGCAGACGACGTAAAAGAATTCTACGAGATGAAGAAGACGAAGTAAAAGAAAGAAGACACTCTTATGATGGTTCTCTTCTTAAATAGACAAGAGATGATGACCGGTTAGCATTAAATGTGCCGGTGAATAGGGAAAATTTAACACGTGTAAACGGCTATGCTTAATTCATGGAATCTTGTCGGCAGAAAATTTAGGGAAGGAAATGAACAAGCTGCAGCATTTTGAAAGTATCGGTTCTCATGACATTCTCTCCTTCGCAGAGAAGACATGAGAAGAGGCAAGATGTAGGATCATAATATCGCAACACCAAGACCCTTGCGAAATCCATAAACGACACATTGCGAAGATATCGCAGACAAGTAATATAAATGACGCAACGGATGACGACAGTCTGAACATGAGAAAGATGTGAAGATCTGGCGAGATTTAGGAGCGTTGCAAGATTTTACATTTGAATACTTGCGAGCGTGTCGCAAGCCGAATCCGAAAATAAAGGGACAGCTTAGCTGTCACCCACTATATGATGTCCTATATAAAGGACCGAGTAGGTTGGTGAGAAGGGGAGATCTTTTTCGAGTGTTGAGCAAGTTATCAAGAGAGAGAAAGTTTAGAGCGGTTGTAAATTCTTTAGCTTATTTCCTTTCCATCTTGTAACATTGGTGAGTTTAATCAAAAAAGACTATAATTGTTCATCTTAAAATGACTTGATTGTGTGAATTATTATGAGGGGTGTAGTGTGGGATTTCCTGCTACTATAATAAGAGATATTTCTATCTTTTAAATATTTAATCAAGCCATTGGAGAGAAGAACTCGAGAGAAGAAAATCTAGGGTTTTGGAGCGATTCATCACCGTAATTATTTCTTTTCTATTTTATCATATGAAACTCATGGGTTTTGTTATTACCATGAGTAGTGATAGGTGTAGAATACACCGTATTTACTATATAGAGTTTATGCTTTCTTTGCTATTTTTCGTGTGAATTATGTATTTTATGGTTGTTTTTGAGTTATTAGATACTCGGGAGTCGCACGGAGGAAAAGAAGGAGAAATCACCAAAATTGAGCAAAAGGGGCAAAGTTGTCATTTCCTAGGCGAGTACTTTTTGGAATCTAATCAAGGTTAGGGGTATCCATCCGGGGTGTCCCTTATCATCCATGAATAAGTGTAGATATCCCTGGGGCTGCATATGTGAGGTGCAAATAGCTAGCCAATGATTAATCTAGACCTAAATTGAGAAAACATTTCTCATTCAATCATTGTTCTTCACCTGAAACCAGAAATTGAGATAGAACTATGATTGCCGCTGCTAATGAGAGTTCTTCTCACCGGGAAAATCAAGATCGATTTGGGTTCGTATGGTTGATTTGTTGATTGAGTTTGAGTTCGAGAGAAGAAGTTGATGTTCTTGGAGACCAAATGACAGTGATT
This sequence comes from Papaver armeniacum, assembly GCA_023531295.1. Lineage (NCBI taxonomy): Eukaryota > Viridiplantae > Streptophyta > Magnoliopsida > Ranunculales > Papaveraceae > Papaver > Papaver armeniacum. The sequence continues at coordinate 61,799 of JAJJWW010019189.1, read as the reverse complement.
TCTTTGCTACTAAACCGAGAGAGAGGGTGAACTGAGAATGGGAATTTCGAATGAAGCAATGTTGTTCTGAGTTGAAGGAAGTGGAATTAATGGTGGTCCGGGTATCGCTGGTGGTGTTCGTAGATGGATCTGTGGCTCTTTGTAGGTGGGATTTAGGGTTCAATTATGAATCTGATAGATTTTGAAAATCGGATGTGTCGATGGTAATGTCGAGATGAACTCAAGGAATCAGCAGTGGTGTTTCAATGGCAATGCAACATGGAGATGCGAGAATTCCACGAAGGAATGGGTTCATTGTGGTCGATTAACGGTGGAATAGAATGTGATTGAGTGATGGAAATGGTCGAGATCGGGAGATAAGGGAGGTGCTTCTGATGGTGTTGGCTGTGTTGCTCTGTGTGTGGAAGCCTGGGAGTGTATTGATCTCGATGTTGCTAGCTTCGAGGTGTAGGAAAGTGCGGGGTGAAATTGCAGCTCGGTTGGAGGAGCTCACCGGACTGCGAGTGCAAGTTCGAGATGGGGAAGAGCATCAATGGCGACTTAGATGTATGTTTAGGATTTGGGCGAGATGATGGTTCTATTTGTGGAGTTGTCTTTGTGGTTATGGACAATGACCAAGAAGCGATTCGAGGGAATGATGGAGATTCATAGACTCGAGGTGGTTGAGATGGGAAATTGAGCTAAGCTTAGGTGAATGCTAGGTTTTGAATCTGCTGGTGGTGGCTATGAGTGGATGGCAGTTGTGGCTGAGGTTCAGATTTACAGGTGATGGAGAAGCTTGAGGAGATTCAAGGATTGAGCCAAGAAGTTGAGAAGTGCAGGTGGCCTTGAGTTGACAGGGGAGTGAGTTGAAGTTTAAGGGGAAGAAATCAGTGAAGATGGAGTAAACTCAGGGAGCTAGGCTGCTGTGTCATGGCAGTTGGTGCAGCTGAGTTGATTTGGCTGCTGATGCTGTTGAGAAGCAATTGGTTTGCACTGAAATTCGCAAAGAAATTTGTGGGATGAAGCAAAACGTGGGAGAATCCTTATATGAATGTTGGGAACGGTACAAGAGATTGGTTGCAAGCTGCCCTCACCACCAATTTAGTGACGCTATGATCATCCAATACTTCTATGAAGGACTCCAATCAAGTGATAGGAATCTTATTGACGCTGCGGGTGGTGGTGCACTAGTTAGCAAGACGGTGGCACAAGCTAGAGAGTTGATTGAAAACATGGCGGCCCAATTCACAACAATTTACGAGTCGTGGTTCGGATGTGGTTCTAAGAAGGGTGAATGAAGTGAGCGAGGTGGAGGATCTTCGTCAACAATTGGGTAACATGTCGGCAATGATGCAACAAGTTGCAGCCGCGGTGATACCAAGTTCCTCTCACTCTTATGAGGACGAGCAAGCTAATGCGATCTTTCCAAATCAACAAAGACGGTATGATCCCTACTCAAACACTTACAATCCGGGATGGAGAGATCAACCCAGTTTTAGCTATGCCAACAAGCAAGGTGCCATTCAACAACCTACCTTCAACTCTTCAAGTGGATTTCAACCTCAACAACAACAATTCCAGCCGAGGCAACAATTTCAGCAACCTCAAGCACAACAATCGATGCAAAATCAAGGTTCGGATATTGACTCAAAGCTTCAAACTTTTATGCAAGGTATTTCTACCATGTTCAAAGAGAGTCAACAAGAGACTAAGAGTGCTATCAAGGAGTTGCAAACACAAATGGGCTCCATGGCTATTGAGTTGAACCAATTGAAGGCACAAAATAGTGGGAAACTCCCTTCTCAACCTATTAACCCAAAAGAGGGTGTCAATGCTATTACGTTGAGAAGCGGTACACAACTTGTGCAACCCGAAGCTGCTGATTCGGGCAAGGTGGAGACACCCAAGGAACCTGTTTTGGAGGAGAAAGTCGAGGATTCTCCCCAAACTTCTGAGGTACCTATTTCTAACGCTAAAACTCCGGTTTCTACTTATGTTCCTCCTCTACCTTTCCCTCGCAGATTTGCAAGCTCTAAGAAGGCGGAACTAGAAAAGGAGATTTTAGACGTTCTTAAAAGATCCATGTGAACATACCACTCATTGATGCTATCAAGCAAGTTCCAAAGTATGCAAAGGTGTTGAAGGACTTGTGTACCAACAAACAAAGGCTCAAAGGTAATGAAGTGCTTAGTGTGGGGAGAATGCTTGACAATCTTACAACACAAACTCCCACTTAAGTGCAAGGATCCGGGTAGTTTTGACATTCCCGTAAAAATTGGTAACACAACTTTTAACAAAGCTATGTTGGACTTAGCGCATCCGTTAATGTTATGCCGCGTCAATGTACAATTCACTTGATCTTGGTCCTCTTAAAAGGCTGAAATTGTATTGCAATTAGCCGATCGATCTAATGTCTACCCAATGGGTATTGTTGAGGATGTTCTTGTGCGGGTTAATCAACTTGTCTTTCCAGCGGACTTTTGTGTGTTAGAGATGGATGAAGGTGCACCGACTCATCTCTTCCATTGCTTCTTGGGCGTCCTTTCATGAAAACGGCGAAAACCATAATTGATGTGGATAAGGAACGCTAACTATGGAGTTTGATGGAGAAACAATACGTTTCAACATTTTCGAGACGATGAGATATCCTAGCGATGTCCACTCTTGTTTCTCCATTGATGTGATGGATACATTGGCACAACAAATGTTTGAATTAAACGGTGATGATGCTTTGGAAACCGTGTTAACTACATCCATGGATAATGATGTAGAGTGTGGTAATGAAGTCAAGGAAGCTCTTGGTGATCTTAATTCACTCCAAGGATGCCCGAAAACTCATAATATCTCTTTTATTTCTTTACCATGCAGTGATGAAAAGCTTGTACCTTCAATTGTTAAATCTCCAAAGTTAGAATTGAAACCTCTTCCCGACCACCTTAAGTACTTGTACTTGGGTGATAATGAAGAGTTACTTGTGATTGTTTCTAATAAGCTTAATGATTTACAGGAGCAAAAACTTCTAAGGGTGCTAAGGAAGTACACGGCGGCCATAGGATGGAAAATTGCCGATATCAAGGGTATTAGCCCTGCCGTTTGTATGCACAAAATTCGTTTGGAGGATGATGCAAAGCCTACTAGGGAAGCGCAACGTCGTTTGAATCCTCCCATGATGGAAGTTGTGAAAAAGGAGATACTCAAGCTTTTGGAAGTGGGTGTTATCTACCCCATATCCGATAGCAAGTGGGTAAGCCGGTACAAGTAGTACCAAAGAAATCGGGTGTGACGGTGGTGGAGAATGATAAGAATGAACTTGTCCCAACTCGTGTGCAAACCGGTTGGAGGGTTTGTATTGATTATAGAAAATTGAATGCCACCACTAGAAAAGATCACTTTCCTTTACCTTTATTGATCAAATGCTTGAACGTTTAGGCTGGACACTCATACTATTGCTTTCTTGATGGCTATTCGGGTTATAATCAGTTGTGATAGCACCGGAGGACCAAGAGAAAACCACTTTCACTTGTCCTTTCGGTACTTTTGCTTATAGAAGGATGCCTTTTGGCCTATGCAATGCTCCAGCTACTTTTCAAAGGTGTATGGTGAGTATCTTTTGGAATATGTTGAAAACATAATCGAAGTGTTCATGGATGACTTTAGTGTCTTTGGTGATTCTTTTGACCTTTGCTTGAACAATTTGTCTCTAATCCTTGAACGATGTGTTGAAACAAATCTTGTGCTAAATTGGGAGAAATGCCATTTCATGGTAACTCATGGCATAGTTTTAGGCCATATAATATCTTCTAAAGGCTTGGAAGTCGATAAATCTAAGATAGACCTTATTCGTGCTCTAACCCTCCCACTACGGTGAGGGAGATACGTTCTTTTCTTGGTCATGCGGGTTTCTATCGTAGATTCATCAAGGACTTTTCTAAGATAGCATCACCACTTTGTAACTTATTGCAAAAAGATGTGGTTTTTAACTTTGATGAGAAATGTATGGCGGCATTCAATCGTTTGAAAGAACTTTTGATTTCAGCCCCCTATCATTAAACCACCGGATTGGAGTAAGCCGTTTGAACTCATGTGTGATGCTAGTGATTATGCGGTTGGTGCGGTGCTTGGGCAACGTGTGGGAGAGGCTTCCTCATGCTATCTATTATGCTTCTAGAACGTTAAATGAGGCTCAACAAAACTACACAACCACTGAAAAGGAGTTATTAGCCATTGTTTTTGCTTTAGAAAAGTTTCGCTCTTATCTAATTGGTACAAAAGTTGTTGTTTTTTCGATCATGCAGCGCTTAAGTACTTGCTTACAAAGAAAGAGGCGGCCGAGGCTCATACGGTGGATTTTACTCTTGCAAGAGTTTGATATTGAAATCAAAGACAAGAAAGGGATTGAGAACACCGTTGCGAGATCATTTGAGCCGAATTGCTGTGGACAAGGAGACTATCCCGTTGCGTGAAAGTTTCCGGATGAGCAACTTTTCTCGATTGCCTTTGGAGAACCATGGTATGCTGATATTGTCAATTACTTAGTTTCTAAACAAATCCCACGAGAACTTGTCTCGTCTTTGAGAGAGACAAACTTAAGAGGTTAGGGAACCAATACATATGGGATGATCCATACTTATGGAAACATGGTAGTGACCAAGTAATACGAAGGTGCGTGCCCGAATCCGAATTTAATTCTATCTTGTCTTTTTGTCACTCATATGCTTGGGAGGACATTTTGGGAGTAAGAGAACCGCGCACAAGGTACTTGAAAGTGGTTTTTATTGGCCAACTTTGTTTAAGGATGCACATATATTTTGTACAACTTGTGATAGGTGTCAAAAGAACCGGCAATCTAGGTGTCCGAAATCAAATGCCACAAACTTTTATTCAATTCATTGAAGTTTTTTGATGTATGGGGTATTGATTTTATGGGGCCTTTTGTCAACTCCCATGGGAATTTTTATATCTTACTTGCGGTTGATTATGTCTCGAAATGGGTGGAAGCTAAAGCCACCCCAACTAATGATTCTAAAGTTGTTTCAGATTTCGTGCAAGCTAATATTTTTGCAAGGTTTGGAATTCCAAGGGCGATAATAAGCGATGGGGTTCTCACTTCAAAAACGAGTTCTTGCAAAGCTTGTTAAGGAAGTACAATGTGTCGCATAAGATTGCAACACCTTATCATCCCCAAACCAATGGACAAGCCGAGGTGTCTAATCGAGAGGTGAAATCAATTCTAGAAAAGACGGTGAATCCAACGAGGAAAGATTGGAGCATGCGACTCAATGATGCTTTGTGGGCGTATAGAACCGCATATAAAACACCTATTGGAATGTCTCCTTTAGGCTTGTGTATGGTAAACCTTGTCACTTACCCGTGGAAATTGAGCATAAGGCGTTTTGGGCTATTAAACAATGCAACACGGAGATGGATGGGGCTGGAAAGCAAAGGAAGTTACAACTCCAAGAGCTAGAGGAGCTCCGTAATGATGCATTTGAAAGTTCACGGATTTACAAAGAAAAGACGAAAGCGTTCCATGATAACATGATTTCTAGGAAACAATTTTGCATTGGGCAGAAAGTGCTTTTGTTTAATTCTCGCTTGCATTTATTTCCGGGTAAACTAAGGTCACGATGGATCGGACCTTTTATTGTTACTAATGTGTTTTCTCATGGTGCAGTGGAAATTCGTAGCATAGCTACAGGGAAAGAACTTAAAGTGAATGGGCACTTAGGTTGAAACCATATTATGAGAACTTCACTTCGAAGTGGTGGAAGGAGTTAACTTTGTGGATGTGCTCCCTCCGGAGGAGTCATAGAAAGCAAGGAGATAGTCGGTGACGACTTTAAACCAAGCGCTAATTGGGAGGCAACCCAAAGGATGAGTATTTCTTGTCTTGTATTTATTTCTTTTCTTGTTTTTAGTTTTTCTTGTTTTGTTTTTACTTTGTTTTTTTCTGATTTCTTATTAGGATTTCCCACCTTGACTTACTTTGGACGATTCAATTTACATTGAGGACAATGTAAAGTTTAAGTGTGGGGGAGTGGTTTATGTTGTAAATTTTTGCAATTTTTCAACTTTTTGTGAACTAGTGAATAAGACAACTCCAACTTATGGTTAGTTTAGAGTCACATAGTATACATGTCGCTAAGATTACATCGAGAATCTCACAATAGTGACTTAACTTAGAGATGACAGAGAACATGATCGGGTTTCTTAATTGTATGAGAGTTAAAGTTGGATTTAACCATGCCAGTGGCAAATAAGGTGCGAAATGAATTCGGTATTAGAACAGTGATCCCCTATAGTGGAGACTACCTATGTTACATAATGTGAGGCACCAACCTTCATTCTTTGTACTGTCTAAATTTGTGCTTTTTGAGTGTGTGTCACCGTACGTAAATTAATGGCAGAATGGTGAGCTGTCCAATTTCCCACCATAGAAGCACTATTTTGATCTCTTGAGTGCTATTTTTATCAACCATGTTGGTGACATCGAATTGCTAACTTACATACCACTTGTGATCTTGTTCGCAGTTAGCACCATCCACCTTATCTCTCTCTACACCAACAGGTCCATAGAAACACCATCATCATCAACAAGAGGAGCATCACAAATTCGAAGGAAAGTTGAACACGTTCGAGGTTTACAAACAATGGTATAAAATGGGCAGATTTCAGATTTGAGTAAAGCAACAAAAACAGGGAGCATAATTTTTATAAGTTGAAGACTAATATACAAGAGCGGAAATTATTAAGGATGAGAATTCGAGAAGTCTATGATATCAAGACATATAAGTTGTGAAGATTCAAGCGGTAAAGTACTTACACCATGGCATTGTACTTACATTTTTATTTATTTTTATTTTATTTGTATTTTATTTTCTCTTGTCTCAACAAAAAAAAAAAAAAAAAAAAAAAAAAAAAAAAAAAAAAAAAAAAAAAAAAAAAGAAAAAATGAAAAAAAGTGAAAAAAAAGAAGAAAATTTGGGTTTGTATAGTTTGTTTGTATTTTTGTATTCTTTCAATAAAACCTATGGAAAGAAGGAATATCTATAATGAAGTTTCAAGCGACAAGAAATTTGAGGGAAAGAGTCATATTGTCAAGATTCTACGAAGTTCGAGAGTTATCATCAAGAGTTGAAGACAAGACGAAGATGAAGACACCGATAGAAGGCAGAAGACGTTTCTATGGATCTTTGTGAGAGTGGTGCTAGCCGCACGTTGAACGGATAACGAGGTAAGTAAGCATATTCCCACCTTCGTTAAATGGTTGATTTCCTTTCGAAGAGATCGTCGAGAAAAATGGGTTTTCAAAAATATATAAAAGATGTGGGTTTTCAAAACTTTCGGAGGGTTAAGCCTTCCTACCATTCAACGTGTCGCGGATTCTCTCTTCATTCCTACCGGACACATGTGTGACCCATAAAGAGCCATTTATTATTGAGAGCAATTTCATAAAACCCTTTCTTGTGAGGCGAGTCGAGACTTTTGATCACTCCGAACCCGAATTTTAGTCGAGAAGGGATGGTTATCTCTCTCTCAACTTTTAAGAATGAGATTATGTTCATTTATGTGTCTAACTTCTTATGACTAGTGTGTAGAATCTCTATGTCTTCTTAGCGCGTTGGATACTATCATTACGGAGAACTAGTAAGTTGGATATTTAGGTTTTGTGGGTATATCTCTAGTAAACCCTCACGAGACTATAACTCGTCCACTAGGGACACACAGGGGTTTAAAGGCTTGTTATTTATGCTAAAAGTGACCGTAGCCTCGACGACACGGAGTTGTTGTATTTTATTGTTCTGATTGATTTGCTCGAGGACAAGCAAAGTCTAAGTGTGGGGGAATCTGATAGGTGTAGAATACACCGTATTTACTATATAGAGTTTATGCTTTCTTTGCTATTTTTCGTGTGAATTATGTATTTTATGGTTGTTTTTGAGTTATTAGATACTCGGGAGTCGCACGGAGGAAAAGAAGGAGAAATCACCAAAATTGAGCAAAAGGGGCAAGTTGTCATTTCCTAGGCGAGTACTTTTTGGAATCTAATCAAGGTTAGGGGGTATCCATCTGGGTGTCCCTTATCATCCATGAATAAGTGTAGATATCCTGGGGGCTGCATATGTGAGGTGCAAATAGCTAGCCAATGATTAATCTAGACCTAAATTGAGAAAACATTTCTCATTCAATCATTGTTCTTCACCTGAAACCAGAAATTGAGATAGAACTATGATTGCCGCCGCTAATGAGAGTTCTTCTCACCTGGGAAAATCAAGATCGATTTGGGTTCGTATGGTTGATTGTTGATTGAGTTTGAGTTCGAGAGAAGAAGTTGATGTTGCTTAGGAGACCAAATGACAAATGCATTTCTTTGCTACTAAAACGAGAGAGAGGGGTGAACTGAGAATGGGAATTTCGAATGAAGCAATGTTGTTCTGAGTTGAAGGAAGAGGAATTAATGGTGGTCTGGTATCGCTGGTGGTGTTCGTAGATGGATCTGTGGCTGCTGTAGGTGGGATTTAGGGTTCAATTATGAATCTGATAGATTTTGAAAATCGGATGTGTCGATGGTAATGTCGAGATGAACTCAAGGAATCAGCAGTGGTGTTTCAATGGCAATGCAACATGGAGATGCAGGAATTCACAGAAGGAATGGGTTCATTGTGGTCGATTAACGGTGGAATAGAATGTGATTGAGTGATGGAAATGGCTGAGATCAGGGAGATAAGGGAGGTGCTTCTGATGGTGTTAGCTGTGTTGCTCTGTGTGTGGAAGCTTGGGAGTGTATTGATCGATGTTGCTAGCTTCGGGGTGTAGGAAAGTGCGGGTGAAATTGCGGCTCGATTGGAGGAGCTACTTGAATTGCGAGGCAAGTTCGGATGGGGAAGAGCATCAATGGCAGCTTAGATGTATGTTTAGGATTTGGTTGAGATGATGGTTCTATTTGTGGAGTTGTGCTGTGGTTATGGACAATGACCAAGAGCAGTTCAGGGAATGATGGAGATTCATAGACTCTGGTGGTTGAGATGGGAAATTGAGCTAAGCTTAGGTGAATGCTAGGTTTTGAATCTGCTGGTGGTGGCTATGAGTGGATGGCGATTGTGGCCGAGGTTCAGATTCTGGTGATGGAGAAGCTTGAGGAGATTCAAGGATTGAGCCAAGAAGTTGAGAAGTGCGGTGGCCTTGAGTTGACAGAGGAGTGAGTTGAAGTTTAAGGGGAAGAAATCGGTGAAGATGGAGTAAACTCGGGGAGCTAGGCTGCCGTGTCATGGCGATTGGTGCAGTTGAGTTGATTTGGTCTGCGATCTTTGTTGAGAAGCAATTGGTTTGCACGAAATTCGCAAAGAAATTTGTGGGATGAAGCAAAACGTGGGAGAATCCTTATATGAATGTTGGGAACGGTACAAGAGATTGGTTGCAAGCTGCCCTCACCACCAATTTAGTGACGCTATGATCATCCAATACTTCTATGAAGGACTCCAATCAAGTGATAGGAATCTTATTGACGCTGCGGGTGGTGGTGCACTAGTTAGCAAGACGGTGGCACAAGCTAGAGAGTTGATTGAAAACATGGCAGCGAATTCACAACAATTTCTGAGTCGTGGTTCGGATGTGGTTCTAAGAAGGGTGAATGAAGTGAGCGAGGTGGAGGATCTTCGTCAACAATTGGGTAACATGTCGGCAATGATGCAACAAGTTGCAGCCAGCGGTGATACCAAGTTCCTCTCACTCTTATGAGGACGAGCAAGCTAATGCGATCTTTCCAAATCAACAAAGACGGTATGATCCCTACTCAAACACTTACAATCCGGGATGGAGAGATCACCCCAGTTTTAGCTATGCCAACAAGCAAGGTGCCATTCAACAACCTACCTTCAACTCTTCAAGTGGATTTCAACCTCAACAACAACAATTCCAGTAGAGGCAACAATTTCACAACCTCAAGCACAACAATCGATGCAAAATCAAGGTTCGGATATTGACTCAAAGCTTCAAACTTTTATGCAAGGTATTTCTACCATGTTCAAAGAGAGTCAACAAGAGACTAAGAGTGCTATCAAGGAGTTGCAAACACAAATGGGCTCCATGGCTATTGAGTTGAACCAATTGAAGGCACAAAATAGTGGGAAACTCCCTTCTCAACCTATTAACCCAAAAGAGGGTGTCAATGCTATTACGTTGAGAAGCGGTACACAACTTGTGCAACCCGAAGGCTGCTGATTCGGGCAAGGTGGAGACACCCAAGGAACTGTTTTGGAGGAGAAAGTCGAGGATTCTCCCCAAACTTCTGAGGTACCTATTTCTAACGCTAAAACTCCGGTTTCTACTTATGTTCCTCCTCTACCTTTCCCTCGCAGATTTGCAAGCTCTAAGAAGGCGGAACTAGAAAAGGAGATTTTAGACGTTCTTAAAAAGATCCATGTGAACATACCACTCATTGATGCTATCAAGCAAGTTCCAAAGTATGCAAAGGTGTTGAAGGACTTGTGTACCAACAAACAAAGGCTCAAAGGTAATGAAGTGCTTAGTGTGGGGGAGAATGCTTCGGCAATCTTACAACACAAACTCCCACTTAAGTGCAAGGATCCGGGTAGTTTTGACATTCCCGTAAAAATTGGTAACACAACTTTTAACAAAGCTATGTTGGACTTAGGCGCATCCGTTAATGTTATGCCGGCGTCAATGTACAATTCACTTGATCTTGGTCCTCTTAAAAAGGCTGAAATTGTATTGCAATTAGCCGATCGATCTAATGTCTACCCAATGGGTATTGTTGAGGATGTTCTTGTGCAGGTTAATCAACTTGTCTTTCCAGCGGACTTTTGTGTGTTAGAGATGGATGAAGGTGCACCGGACTCATCTCTTCCATTGCTTCTTGGGCGTCCTTTCATGAAAACGGCGAAAACCATAATTGATGTGGATAAGGGAACGCTAACTATGGAGTTTGATGGAGAAACAATACGTTTCAACATTTTCGAGACGATGAGATATCCTAGCGATGTCCACTCTTGTTTCTCCATTGATGTGATGGATACATTGGCACAACAAATGTTTGAATTAAACGGTGATGATGCTTTGGAAACCGTGTTAACTACATCCATGGATAATGATGTAGAGTGTGGTAATGAAGTCAAGGAAGCTCTTGGTGATCTTAATTCACTCCAAGGATGCCCGAAAACTCATAATATCTCTTTTATTTCTTTACCATGCAGTGATGAAAAGCTTGTACCTTCAATTGTTAAATCTCCAAAGTTAGAATTGAAACCTCTTCCCGACCACCTTAAGTACTTGTACTTGGGTGATAATGAAGAGTTACTTGTGATTGTTTCTAATAAGCTTAATGATTTACGGAGCAAAAACTTCTAAGGGTGCTAAGGAAGTACACGGCGGCCATAGGATGGAAAATTGCCGATATCAAGGGTATTAGCCACTGCCGTTTGTATGCACAAAATTCGTTTGGAGGATGATGCAAAGCCTACTAGGGAAGCGCAACGTCGTTTGAATCCTCCCATGATGGAAGTTGTGAAAAAGGATATACTCAAGCTTTTGGAAGTGGGTGTTATCTACCCCATATCCGATAGCAAGTGGGTAAGCCGGTACAAGTAGTACCAAAGAAATCGGGTGTGACGGTGGTGGAGAATGATAAGAATGAACTTGTCCCAACTCGTGTGCAAACCGGTTGGAGGGTTTGTATTGATTATAGAAAATTGAATGCCACCACTAGAAAAGATCACTTTCCTTTACCTTTTATTGATCAAATGCTTGAACGTTTAATTGGACACTCATACTATTGCTTTCTTGATGGCTATTCAGGTTATAATCAGATTGTGATAGCACCTGGAGGACCAAGAGAAACCACTTTCACTTGTCCTTTCGGTACTTTTGCTTATAGAAGGATGCCTTTTGGCCTATGCAATGCTCCACTACTTTTCAAAGGTGTATGGTGAGTATCTTTTCGAATATGTTGAAAACATAATCGAAGTGTTCATGGATGACTTTAGTGTCTTTGGTGATTCTTTTGACCTTTGCTTGAACAATTTGTCTCTAATCCTTGAACGATGTGTTGAAACAAATCTTGTGCTAAATTGGGAGAAATGCCATTTCATGGTAACTCATGGCATAGTTTTAGGCCATATAATATCTTCTAAAGGCTTGGAAGTCGATAAATCTAAGATAGACCTTATTCGTGCTCTAACCCCTCCCACTACGGTGAGGGAGATACGTTCTTTTCTTGGTCATGCAGGTTTCTATCGTAGATTCATCAAGGACTTTTCTAAGATAGCATCACCACTTTGTAACTTATTGCAAAAAGATGTGGTTTTTAACTTTGATGAGAAATGTATGGCGGCATTCAATCGTTTGAAAGAACTTTTGATTTCAGCCCCTATCATTAAACCACCGGATTGGAGTAAGCCGTTTGAACTCATGTGTGATGCTAGTGATTATGCGGTTGGTGCGGTGCTTGGGCAACGTGTGGGGAGGCTTCCTCATGCTATCTATTATGCTTCTAGAACGTTAAATGAGGCTCAACAAAACTACACAACCACTGAAAAGGAGTTATTAGCCATTGTTTTTGCTTTAGAAAAGTTTCGCTCTTATCTAATTGGTACAAAAGTTGTTGTTTTTTGATCATGCGGCGCTTAAGTACTTGCTTACAAAGAAAGAGGGCGGCAACCGAGGCTCATACGGTGGATTTTACTCTTGCAAGAGTTTGATATTGAAATCAAAGACAAGAAAGGGATTGAGAACACCGTTGCGGATCATTTGAGCCGAATTGCTTTGTGGACAAGGAGACTATCCCGTTGCGTGAAAGTTTCCGGATGAGCAACTTTTCTCGATTGCCTTTGGAGAACCATGGTATGCCGATATTGTCAATTACTTAGTTTCTAAACAAATCCCTGAGAACTTGTCTCGTCTTGAGAGAGACAAACTTAAGAGGTTAGGGAACCAATACATATGGGATGATCCATACTTATGGAAACATGGTAGTGACCAAGTAATACGAAGGTGCGTGCCCGAATCCGAATTTAATTCTATCTTGTCTTTTTGTCACTCATATGCTTACGGAGGACATTTTGGGAGTAAGAGAACCGCGCACAAGGTACTTGAAAGTGGTTTTTATTGGCCAACTTTGTTTAAGGATGCACATATATTTTGTACAACTTGTGATAGGTGTCAAAGAACCGGCAATCTAGGTGTCCGAAATCAAATGCCACAAACTTTTATTCAATTCATTGAAGTTTTTGATGTATGGGGTATTGATTTTATGGGGCCTTTTGTCAACTCCCATGGGAATTTTTATATCTTACTTGCGGTTGATTATGTCTCGAAATGGGTGGAAGCTAAAGCCACCCCAACTAATGATTCTAAAGTTGTTTTGATTTAGTGCAAGCTAATATTTTTGCAAGGTTTGGAATTCCAAGGGCGATAATAAGCGATGGGGGTTCTCACTTCAAAAACAGGTTCTTGCAAAGCTTGTTAAGGAAGTACAATGTGTCGCATAAGATTGCAACACCTTATCATCCCCAAACCAATGGACAAGCCGAGGTGTCTAATCGAGAGGTGAAATCAATTCTAGAAAAGACGGTGAATCCAACGAGGAAAGATTGGAGCATGCGACTCAATGATGCTTTGTGGGCGTATAGAACCGCATATAAAACACCTATTGGAATGTCTCCTTTTAGGCTTGTGTATGGTAAACCTTGTCACTTACCCGTGGAAATTGAGCATAAGGCGTTTTGGGCTATTAAACAATGCAACATGGAGATGGATGGGGCTGGAAAGCAAAGGAAGTTACAACTCCAAGAGCTAGAGGAGCTCCGTAATGATGCATTTGAAAGTTCACGGATTTACAAAGAAAAGACGAAAGCGTTCCATGATAACATGATTTCTAGGAAACAATTTTGCATTGGGCAGAAAGTGCTTTTGTTTAATTCTCGCTTGCATTTATTTCCGGGTAAACTAAGGTCACGATGGATCGGACCTTTTATTGTTACTAATGTGTTTTCTCATGGTGCGGTGGAAATTCGTAGCATAGCTACGAGGAAAGAACTTAAAGTGAATGGGCACCGGTTGAAACCATATTATGAGAACTTCACTTCGAAGTGGTGGAAGGAGTTAACTTTGTGGATGTGCTCCCTCTGGAGGAGTCATAGAAAGCAAGGAGATAGTCGGGCTGACGACTTTAAACCAAGCGCTAATTGGGAGGCAACCCAAAGGATGAGTATTTCTTGTCTTGTATTTATTTCTTTTCTTGTTTTTAGTTTTTCTTGTTTTGTTTTTACTTTGTTTTTGCTGATTTCTTATTAGGATTTCCCACCTTGACTTACTTTGGACGATTCAATTTACATTGAGGACAATGTAAAGTTTAAGTGTGGGGGAGTGGTTTATGTTGTAAATTTTTGCAATTTTTCAACTTTTTTGTGAACTAGTGAATAAGACAACTCCAACTTATGGTTAGTTTAGAGTCACATAGTATACATGTCGCTAAGATTACATCGAGAATCTCACAATAGTGACTGAACTTAGAGATGACAGAGAACATGATCGGGTTTCTTAATTGTATGAGAGTTAAAGTTGGATTTAACCATGCCAGTGGCAAATAAGGTGCAGGCTGAATTCGGTATTAGAACAGTGATCCCCTATAGTGGAGACTACCTATGTTACATAATGTGAGGCACCAACCTTCAATTCTTTGTACCTGTCTAAATTTGTGCTTTTTGAGTGTGTGTCACCGTACGTAAATTCCGGGCAGAATGGTGAGCTGTCCAATTTCCCACCATAGAAGCACTATTTTGATCTCTTGAGTGCTATTTTTATCAACCATGTTGGTGACATCGAATTGCTAACTTACATACCACTTGTGATCTTGTTCGCGATTAGCACCATCCACCTTATCTCTCTCACCAACAACAGTCCATAGAAACACCATCATCATCAACAAGAGGAGCATCACAAATTCGAAGGAAAGTTGAACACGTTCGAGGTTTACAAACAATGGTATAAAATGGGCGGATTTGATTTGAGTAAAGCAACAAAAACGGGGAGCATAATTTTTATAAGTTGAAGACTAATATACAAGAGCGGAAATTATTAAGGATGAGAATTCGAGAAGTCTATGATATCAAGACATATAAGTTGTGAAGATTC
The DNA here is from genome assembly GCA_023531295.1 of Papaver armeniacum. NCBI lineage: Eukaryota > Viridiplantae > Streptophyta > Magnoliopsida > Ranunculales > Papaveraceae > Papaver > Papaver armeniacum. Next base: position 46,667 of record JAJJWW010019189.1, on the reverse strand, counting down.
AAGCGGTAAAGTACTTACACCATGGCATTGTACTTACATTTTTTTTATTTTTATTTTATTTGTATTTTATTTTCTCTTGTCTCAACAAAAAAAAAAAAAAAAAAAAAAGAACAAAAAAAAAAAAAAAAAAAAAAAAAAAAAAAAAAAAAAAAAAAAAAGAGAAAAAAAAAAAAGAAAATTTGGGTTTGTATAGTTTGTTTGTATTTTTGTATTCTTTCAATAAAACCTATGGAAAGAAGGAATATCTATAATGAAGTTTCAAGCGACAAGAAATTTGAGGGAAAGAGTCATATTGTCAAGATTCTACGAAGTTCGAGTTATCATCAAGAGTTGAAGACCGAAGACGAAGATGAAGACAGATAGAAGGCCGAAGGCGTTTCTATGGATCTTTGTGAGAGTGGTGCTAGCTGCACGTTGAACGGATAACGAGGTAAGTAAGCATATTCCCACCTTCGTTAAATGGTTGATTTCCTTTCGAAGAGATCGTCAGAAAAATGGGTTTTCAAAAATATATAAAAGATGTGGGTTTTCAAAACTTTCGGAGGGTTAAGCCTTCCTACCATTCAACGTGTCGCAGGATTCTCTCTTCATTCCTACTGGACACATGTGTGACCCATAAAGAGTCATTTATTATTGAGAGCAATTTCATAAAACCCTTTCTTGTGAGGCAGAGTCGAGACTTTTGATCACTCCGAACCCGAATTTTAGTCGAGAAGGGATGGTTATCTCTCTCTCAACTTTTAAGAATGAGATTATGTTCATTTATGTGTCTAACTTCTTATGACTAGTGTGTAGAATCTCTATGTCTTCTTAGCGCGTTGGATACTATCATTACGGAGAACTAGTAAGTTGGATATTTAGGTTTTGTGGGTATATCTCTAGTAAACCCTCACGAGACTATAACTCGTCCACTAGGGACACATGGGGGTTTAAAGGCTTGTTATTTATGCTAAAAGTGACCGTAGCCTCGACGACACGGAGTTGTTGTATTTTATTGTTCTGATTGATTTGCTCGAGGACAAGCAAAGTCTAAGTGTGGGGAATCTGATAGGTGTAGAATACACCGTATTTACTATATAGAGTTTATGCTTTCTTTGCTATTTTTCGTGTGAATTATGTATTTTATGGTTGTTTTTGAGTTATTAGATACTCGGGAGTCGCACGGAGGAAAAGAAGGAGAAATCACCAAAATTGAGCAAAAGGGGCAAAGTTGTCATTTCCTAGGCGAGTACTTTTTGGAATCTAATCAAGGTTAGGGGTATCCATCAGGTGTCCCTTATCATCCATGAATAAGTGTAGATATCCTGGGGCTGCATATGTGAGGTGCAAATAGCTAGCCAATGATTAATCTAGACCTAAATTGAGAAAACATTTCTCATTCAATCATTGTTCTTCACCTGAAACCAGAAATTGAGATAGAACTATGATTGCCGCTGCTAATGAGAGTTCTTCTCACCGGGGAAAAATCAAGATCGATTTGGGTTCATATGGTTGACTGATTGAGTTTGAGTTCGAGAGAAGAAGTTGATGTTCTTGGAGACCAAATGGACAATGGTGCTTGCTACTAAACCGAGAGAGAGGGGTGAACTGAGAATGGGAATTTCGAATGAAGCAATGTTGTTCTGAGTTGAAGGAAGAGGAATTAATGGTGGTCCAGTATCGCTGGTGGTGTTCGTAGAAGGATCTGTAGGCTCTTTGTAGGTGGGATTTAGGGTTCAATTATGAATCTGATAGATTTTGAAAATCGGATGTGTCGATGGTAATGTCGAGATGAACTCAAGGAATCAGCAGTGGTGTTTCAATGGCAATGCAACATGGAGATGCAGGAATTCACAGAAGGAATGGGTTCATTGTGGTCGATTAACGGTGGAATAGAATGTGATTGAGTGATGGAAATGGCTGAGATCAGGGAGATAAGGGAGGTGCTTCTGATGGTGTTGGCTGTGTTTGCTCTGTGTGTGGAAGCTTTGGGAGTGTATTGATCGATGTTGCTAGCTTCGGGGTGTAGGAAAGTGCGGGTGAAATTGCGGCTCGGTTGGAGGAGCTCTTGGGTTGCGAGGCAAGTTCGGATGGGGAAGAGCATCAATGGCAGCTTAGATGTATGTTTAGGATTTGGCTGAGATGATGGTTCTATTTGTGGAGTTGTGCTGTGGTTATGGACAATGACCAAGAGCAGTTCAGGGAATGATGGAGATTCATAGACTCTGGTGGTTGAGATGGGAAATTGAGCTAAGCTTAGGTGAATGCTAGGTTTTGAATCTGCTGGTGGTGGCTATGAGTGGATGGCGATTGTGGGTGAGGTTGATTCTGAGGTGATGGAGAAGCTTGAGGAGATTCAAGGATTGAGCCAAGAAGTTGAGAAGTGCGGGTGGCCTTGAGTTGACGGGGAGTGAGTTGAAGTTTAAGGGGAAGAAATCGGTGAAGATGGAGTAAACTCGGGGAGCTAGGCTGTCTGTGTCATGGCGGTTAGTGCATTTGAGTTGATTTGGTCTGCGATCTTTGTTGAGAAGCAATTGGTTTGCTGAATCTGCTGCGGGCGGTGGATACAAGTTGTTAGGCTGCGGGAATGTGTAGTGAGCTGCAGCCGGTGGCACAGGGCATTGTTGTTCTTGCTTATGGAAGTGAGTTTGGCTGAATTTGTCTAGGCTGAGGTTGTGTCGGGTGAATGAAGCATATGGAGCCGAGTCTTCTTGTGGAACCGGCTGGATTTGTTGATGGCTGCGGTGAGTGCGAGGGTTAGCTTATCTTTGAGTGGAGTAATGCGGGGATGCGAGAGATGCATTTGTGAAGTTTGCTCAAGTCGGGGCGAAGAAGTGTTGAGCTAGATGGCTGAGGCCGAGGTGGATGAGGAATTGGGCCGAGGTTGCGGGGCAAGAATAGAATTTCAGGTATGAGGTGCAGCTAACACTAGATGGAGTCAGTGGCAAGTGATAAGGCTCATTGGTATTGAGACAGCAAGAGTTGGAAATGGCATGGAAATGGTGCAGCATGAACTGAAGTGAGATACAGGGCAGTACAATTATGTGTTGGCCATGAGACAATGCATAGCCATCATGGCTGTGACTGAGATGGTGTTGCACAACGACTTAGGCGGTGCAATGGCCTTGGCTATAACCAAATTAGCTCATCCAGTGATTCAACCATCGATTCACACAGTTGGTGACTCACTCTGAGTCGGACACGAACCTGGGCGACTCTCTCCCCAACCGGTTTGACCGATCCGACTCGGCGATTGACCCGACCGATCCGACTCGTTGACCGGTGGCCAAAGGCGGACTTTGCCGGTCCACCGGAGCTATTTTCAGGCAACTTTCCGACCGATTTCCGGCCACAATCCCAGACTTCCGGCGACCGTTTTTGGAGCGTATTTTCTACACGGGTTTCTCATCTTTGTGGGCTTGGTGGACTTTCACCTAATGGACTTTGAAGACTAGACCTAATTTTAGAAGTTGGAGAAAAAGCTATAAAAGGGAGGTTTTCTACAACACATGATATATCTTTTTGCTTGGAATTTTTGGGGAGAGCCGTTTTGTTTACGCTTCTAGGGTTTGGTTTTGTTCTTCTTCTTCCTTGTTTTATTATTGAATATTGATGATGATGAACTCCATAGCTATGAGTAGCTAAACATCTTATTGGTTATGGGATAAAAGTTGATTTCTCAACATGCTTTTGATTCAATGAATTAGTTTTGTCTCGGTAATTATTGTTTGTGATTCACAATTAATAGTGTTATAAGATTTGAAAACTTGTTAGGTTGAGTCGGGAATCAATCCGATTTGTGTTCATCTCTAGAGCTATATTAGGGTTTTCAATACGAAAAGTTGTTTATCCCCGATTCTAAGTAGCACAATTGTGGTTAGTGCTTGTAGTGATACATCCTATTAGTCACAAGTGAATCATAACTTTTGTTAAAACGTCTAGTGCTTTTACACATTCGTTTGCATTGATGAGTCTTATTCCATAAAACTTAATGCTCTTAGGGAGTTAAACTTAATTGTGCTTTTACACTTTAGGTTGCTTTCGACGAAGAATTCACATATGCATCTTTTAATGTGGTTGTGATGAAAACAGGGAATTAACGGGTTATACTTGCGATCAAGATATCCTAGGACTTTTAATAAATACGAGATTAAATACCAATTCTAATCATTGATGAAAATACATGTTTGTGAATGATACTATCCCTTGACCAATATCTTCTCCTTATTGATTTCTCAAACTATTTACTTTGCTTTCAACTACTTTTATTTCTTAAACAACAAACATACCTTGGGTTACTTAGAAACTGAAATTTACATAACAACAAACGCCTCTCTGTGGATACGAACTCTTCCTTACCTTGTGCTTCATTTAAATTTAGTGCGTAAGAAAGTGAAATTATTTTTGACGGATTGACACACGATCAAGTAGCTAAACTTCTTAGTGATTTGGGATGAATTCTAAGTTCTAGGCATGATTTGAGTTATTATATAAATCCATTTTGAAGTTTTTCACATGATTATTGATTGTTTATACTAATTAGAATATTTATGATTGATTGATTGATAGATTGTTTAGGTGGACAACTGAATTAATTTGTTGATTCAATCAAATGCTAATATTGAGTTAGGAGATAAGTAATAGTCGAATAATTCATACAAAGTAGAGAACACAAGAACTTGCAGAGGGATTTTGTGTAGCGATTGTGTGTATAAAAAACACTAGAAAGTGGACCTTGAGCTAAGAGTATAACTACTATGATCAATATATAATTCACAAAAGATAATGCATTCAACCAAATTACACCTAGAGTGAGCTACTACTAGGTGGTTTAGATGAATAGAATCTGGTATTGGAGAGCTTTTGTACTTAGTGATTTAAGGAATATAAGGGATATCACCAGCTAATTTGTTACTCCACGGTTGGTAATAATCTGTGATTAATTGTATTAATATATGAATATAATAACTTGATGACAATTTAGTAACGAAGAAGGATTCCCTAATAATATTTCTCTCCATTGCTTGCAACTTTATTATTTTTAATTATTTTGATTTTGCTTTCATCTAAAACAAAAACCCTCATTGTGACACTTTTGACAACTAAAACTCCCTGCTCTTCGTGGGAGAAAATCTTATTTGCTACTATACTATTCATTAATGAAGTAGAATATAAGTGAATTAATTTGAGCACCTACGACAGGCATCAAATTTCTATTGTAAATCATCTTGTAAAATATTGATTTTATGTAGAAGATGCTCCTCAACCATTAGGGTCCACACGTTCCGTAACCTAATTTATACCTCACAAGATCATTTAGAGATAATCTAAAGATATCTTGATCTATCAAATCTAAGATTTATGATAAATAATCCTTGAATGGCCTTATAACATAAGATAAAGACTAGACAAGAATTATTGACTTGGAGATAAGTTCCCAACTATCAAAAAAAAAAAAGATAACTTACATGTGCTTTACTATCCCAAGTAAAGTCTTCAAAATCGCACTCTTGTTCCTGAAGAACAAAGAGGTGGAAAACAACCTTATGCAATACACTACACAATTTTCCAAGAGATGGTTTGTGTAGTTACATGAAACCTTTTTTTATAGTGAATGACCAGGGATAATTTCTTAAAATTCAAGCAACCTTGTCTAGGAAATAATACATCAAAAAGTTGACAAAGTTAGACCTTAAATCACATTCTTGAGGTTTTAGTTCGCAAACTGTTACTAAAAGTTCGCGTGTGTTATTCCTATTCACGAACCGAATCTCTAGCCACACTTTTCAGCTTAGAACATAAAATTTCCATAATTCCTCATTATAATCCTAAAATACAAACTCTAATCTACAATTCACAAAGTTTTGCTACATTAAATCAAATCAGAACCTTGAAGTAAAATGACAAAAAAAAAATTACTAAATAGAACGCGTTCAAAATGGCAAAAGAAATTACATGTCTATCACCAATAGCAATCTTGACAGAGTATGGTTTAGAAACTTAGTGTGACCCTTCAGAAGAATCATTGGTAGCTTCCGCAATATTCGATTAATTTAACGCTTTTACGCATAAGCTTTTACTAGTTCGAATTAAAGAAAGAGGAAAATAGGATGATGATGAGAATTTTCCAGGGCAATAGAACCTCGTTTGATTGGGGGCCATAACTTTTTATTTGCACCCCAATTTTTTGAGGGGCGTATTAAACCGTTATTGAAAAGACTGTTTTACCCTTTACTAAACACAAATCTTAAAAATCAGTTAACTCTAATTAGAAACCATAATTAGGCCCCCAATCTATATACCTAATCCTAAACCAATAGAGAAAATCAGTTTCTCTTTTTTCTTTTCATCTTGCTCTCCTCCCCTTTCTCTTCACCACCACCACCATTAACGACTCCACCGATTTTTTTTTTCTTCAACCGATTCATCGCGTAATCGTCGATGATAAAACTTTAATCGACGATTAACTTCTTCTACAAACATGGCTCGTACAAAGCGGACGCTCGAAAAGCACTTCAAATCCTAATCTCGTTGACACCGTGAAAGAGAAGGTCGTTGAAAGGAAGAACTCCCAAACCCAAAAAAACGAAACCCAAGGAAAAAATGGCTCCAATTAGAAGGTATGTGAACTTAAACCCACCTTCTATCCGGTTTTTTGTTATGTTTTGATTGTGAAAATGAGTTTGGTAACTGAAAATTAGCGGTTTCAGTTAAAGGGTCGTTACTATTGAAATGGAAACCCCTAATAACTTTTCATTTGCATGCGTATTATATGAAAAATCGTTAGTGTATTAGGTTAAAGATGACGACCCTAATTCTGCTCATTCTACAATTTTTTCCCTAGAATAGAGTCGTTAATGTGTTAGGTTGAAGATGACGACTCTCTTTTGCCAACCCTTTTTTATTTCTTAACGACTCTAGATGGAACTCGAACGTATACATTTCCAAAAAATGATAGTGTCGTCATCTCAGGTCCCATAGAGTCGTCACTTAGCTATATGCCCTAAAATCGTCAACCCAAATCGTAGGATCGTTATTTCCTTTTTGACGACCCTTTGTTATTTGGAAGGGTCGTCATCATATAACTTTGAGTCGTCACATGTTATGCAAGGGTCGTTTGTTTTGTAGATCATTTGAGTGACGACTCTTGAACTGATACCCATGAAGTTGATGTCATATTGGGTTTTTTGTTTTTTTTGTTTTTGAATATAGTACCAAGAAAACCAAAGACAAGGTTCCAATGACGATAACTCCTCATTACAAAGCTCCCCGCCACGATAAATACTTACTTTTTGGTCCATTACGCGGTAAAAAGCCGAGTGAGGTATCATTTTCTATCACCGAACCAAGAGACAAAGGTAATGAGTTGTCGGATTCATCAGAATCAGACTCTCCTGTTATTTTCGCTAACAGTAGTGGTGAAGAAGAAGAGATACAAGAAGATGAGATACAAGAAGGTGAGATACAAGAAGATCCTCCCGTACGAGGTGAGGAAGAAGAAGAGGAAGAAGAGAGTGATAAGGATGATGACAATAATGGTAATGGTGATGATTCAAATGATGGTAATGGTGGTGATGATGAGGAGGAGGGGATGAGGGTAATAATGGTGGTGATGAGGAGGAGGAAGAGGATGAAGAGGATGATCTTTGGCTGGTAAGGATGATGAAGAGGATGATGGTAAACAAGATGTAGAACATGAGGAACAGAATGCAAAGCCGGAGCCGGTAAAGAGGGTTAAGAAGGATGTAACTGATATTGCACCAGCGCGAGACATGTTCCCGCTACTCATTTGATGTTGTCTCCTCTTCGAAGTGGTAAACATAGAGGAGAACCTAGAGATGGGGGCAAAGTTCTATTTGGATATTCTGGATCGTGGGCTCATACTATCTATGAGACAATCGTAAGAATCCCAACTTTGCTTGCTATTTGATTAGTTGGTTGATATTAACTTTCTAATATTTTTTTTAATATTTATTTGTTTATGTTTTGTAGGATCATAAGAATGCCGCACGTGTTTTCAGGCACCAATCTTATTTTAAGAAAATGGAGTTGTTGCCGCTAAAAGGTGAATGTGCAAGAGTTAGAGAATACGTTGAAAACTCCGGTTTGTAAGATGCCATTGTGAACTCTGTGATTGCGTATGACAAGGTTGCAGTATATATTTTTTGTGAAAGGTATTACGCTGAAGTCGACACATTCCAACTTCCTTTTGGTGAGATGGCATTGACTCATGATGATGCGGAAATGGATATTAGGGGTGCGGGTCGAAGGTTAATCAACCAAGTGACAAGTTCAAGAGAAGGCCTAGTTGGGATGAAATTTATACATGGACCAAGAACTTGTTTGGTCTGGGATAAAGAGAAGACTGGATGGGATTTTAGTGCTTTAGAACTAAGTACCCGAAGAAAGAGTTCAAACTTGTAGAGATTAGGAAGATGTTTACTGGTACAGAACAGAAGTAAAAAGATGAAGGTCTCTCTGATATGGAATGTCGTTATGCGGCGGCTGCGTATTTTTTGTACGTCCTTGCGTCGGTTGTATTTCCCGACAGCAAAGGTAACAGGGTCAGCGCCAACCTTCTTCAACTTTTAGATCCCTTGGAAGATGTGAACAAGTACTCTTGGGGGACTTCCATAGTTTCACATCTGAATGGTCAGCTTTCCCAGGGATCTCGCGAATGAACTACCAAATTAATGGGAATTTGGCTCTAATCCAGGTATTTGGATTGATGAAAGTTGTCTTCTTTTAGTACGTTTTTTTCCTTTGATTTTTTTATGTTTATTTGATTGTTTTAAAAATTTCAACTTTGGTTGTTATAGGTGTGGATTTATGATCATTTCCAGTCACTGTTCAAAGATAATGTAGATGTGAAACTCAACCCAGAATGGAGCAAAGGTAGTCCAACAGGAACCCGTTGGTTGTACTCCGGTTCTCAGGATAGGGAACAAACTGATGCGTTGATAGAAATGCGTCAAAAACTTGACAGCATCACGGAGAAAGAGGTAATCTTTACTCCGTAAAAGTATGATAGAGTTGGCGCAATGGAAGATATCGTGTATTACCATGGCCCTTTGTTTCACCCTAACGGTTTTTCAATGTACAATCCGATGAGAATCATGCGTCAACTTGGTTTTATTCAAGATTCACCCGATGAAGACTATGTACCTCCGTTCAAGCACAAGTTGAACAAATGCGAGGCTGACAAGGATGACATAAAAGTGGTTTATGAACCTGCAACTGATGTCAAGCATTGGAATAATAGACACTCTAGCCTCGTAGACATCACATATTGGGTGCATGTGCATGAAGGTCACGAGGCAACAACGGATTACTATCAATGGTGCGAAGGCTTCTCCCATGGTAGGATGATGCGATAGATCGGACTACGGGTAGGAGGACCAACAGAGCATCCACCCACATTCTCAAGGCGACGGTAGAGATGATACTACCATTCTTAAACTAGTGGTGAGTATTTATTTTTGTAATTGTGTTATTCATCTACCTACAAATATAAGTCAGTTAATGTGAATTGTTTTTTGAATGCATATAGAGGGAACAAATGAAGCTTTTTGGCAAGGATTTTTGTTGCTCGGCTGACAAAGGGGAAGTGTTTGATCCTGCGAAGCAACGTCGGTGCGTGATGTGATTTTGAAGTTGTTTGTAAAGTGGTAAGAAAGATGTTCGTTCAACTCAGACTTGTAAAGGTTTGATTTAAGAAAATACTAAAAACAAAGAAAATATATTCACAAGGTTGTCACAAATATCGAGAGAGACTGGGACTCAAGATTCCTCCATTAATCACATTCAATTGGTTCATATAACGATTATTAACAATAATAGCTCTTTTGTGGACTCTGTTTCTTTGCCAAAGGTTGATTTCTAAAATATTAGATGTAAATCAAAAGCATGGTGTATCAAAAGCTCTTATACGTCTAAGCATACATCATCAAACGAAATCACAACTAATTAGTGAAAATTAAAAATCAATTAAAACAAGTGCAAAAGTCAAAAATAATCAATTATAGTTACCAATCAATTGTGAAACATGGCTTCCTCCGTTGTGCAGGTGTTGGGGTTTATCTCGTCATGTTAGAAACACGCTCAAAATATTTAATCATGGCTCAAATAGATGTTTTTATTGAAGAAGCGAATCTGTCACAAATATAATTGTTACAGAATCCACTGTTATAGAGTTCAGTGTTACAGAGAAAGGCTAACATGAATAATTGTTGCAGAACTGTTACGCAAAGATATTGAGTTTGAAAGATTAGGCAACGGTTCTGGCCTTTTTCTTCCTCGTTCCTTCTGCAGCGATGAAGAACTTCTCTGCAACCCTATTCTATGCCTCTGTTCCAGCCCCCAAAGTCTCTACTCCCCTATGGGGTCTCTACAACTATATATATATCCAAAACGTCCCGTCAAACCCTAGTTAATCCCAAAAATAACTCCCTTTTCTCCCTCGACGAGAAAAACTCTCTTTGCGGCTTCTTTACGCGTGATTCGTGTCGAACCAAAGCATCCAAACTCTCTCGGGACGTAATGAAGACTCGATTCCTGGCGTATAATTCTCTTCCAACTTCCTAAAATACCACCAAGAATCCCGAGTATCTTTCCTCTCCTCTGGTTTGTCGATAATTAATTAAGCACTCCAATTTAATCGAATATGATCCACATACAAGTCTGTTTCGACAAAACAAACCATTCCAATTCGGTTCCTCGTAAAAATCCAACAAAGAATCGCCGGATATAATCCATCAAATCCCGTAAACAATGGCTACCCTGTTTTACTTCAAAGGGACGTATCTTCCATCTTTTTTTTCGATCTAAAGGAGATTATCAACGCTTGTATCGCAACATGATGATACGTGTCTTAATGCAACCAAAACCACGAGAAAATCTCGACCAAAAAAAACTCGCTCAAATCCTTCTCGGCAACATGCGGGATAGAGTTTTAGTTTCCCGCCAAAACTGAATTCACGATGGTGAGGATGGGATGCCCCCTATCCTCTGAACTGGGGTGGAAATAGCAGACCTGGTCTCCCCTTAGTAATTGAGCGCCCCTTATCCAAATGAGGGGTCCGAATAGTAATTTTCTCCCACGAGCGCAAATACCACTTTTCGAGCCAATTTTCCCGCAAAAGCTTATTTCTCCAAAAACACCTACAAAGACATAAAATACCAAAATAAGCGCAAAATCGAGTACTAACATTATAGAGAATTGAGACTAATGTGTCTATCAAATACCCCCAAACTTATTATTTGCTAGTCCTCGAGCAAATCAAACCTACAAAATAAAATCCTAACTCACTTTATCGCAGGCATCGTCGATTGCATTTAGCGTATGCAATAAGCCTTTAAACCCCTAGGTGGCCCTAGTGGCCGAGTTATAGTCTCGGGAGGGTTTACAAGAGATATACCCACAAAACCTTTACTCCAGACCCTAACTATCTACGTAGGACCTTGGAAGGCACTAAAAAGTGTCCTTGGTTGGCATACTTATTGATTACAGGAGGAAGTACCCTGATGCGAAATTCCAATTGTTGTACACGAGTTTGCATTCAAGCATACTAAAATTCATATATAAGTCACAGAGCTCTACACAGATAGTTTCTGGACATCATAACCAGAGTCAACCAATCACATGGATAGATTATGAGATGGATATAGAAAAACATAGATGGTTTTGATGTTGACTAAGGTGAACGGTGTTTCTCATATCTGTCTGAAGGCCACTGCCAAAATAAACCTATCCTAATGGACTGAGATATTGGTCTAGACTAATATCAACACACTGGCATATACAAGGGTACCAGTGGTCGATAATCCTAACTCTAGGTCAACACAACTGGCATATACAAGGGTACCAGTGGTCGATTTTATTGAATTTATTTCGGTTGGTCTAATGGTCTGGTCTCAATTTTTTTTTTTTTTTTTTTTTTTTTTTTTTTTGTATCTCAATCACTCTATTTCACCCTAGCAGTGGTAACAACTTGAATCGTGATCCCCACCTAATCACTTAGAGAAACATATTTTAAAGAAAATAAAATAAAAATAGAAGTGAAAAGGATTCAACGAGATATGGTGAAACTACCATGTTTTTCTTTAATTCTAACACCCGAGCTCTCGTGCTTTTATGAATAGACTCTTTAGATGTTTCCATCTAATCAGATTGGTTCCTCAACTCCTACAACCAAGATGCTTCCATCCACTTAGATTGGTTAGTGCCATCCTTAATAAGGATAAATTTCTAGGCTCTGGAGTTTATTTATTGCAACTAACAAAAAGTTTCTCCCATACCCCCAAACTTAAATCTAACATTGTCCTCAATGTTCTAAAGATAAAATTAAAATCATGAACAAGGAGAAATTGTTACCATTTGAAGCAAAAGAGTTAAGGAAAGATATTACCGTGTTGCATGAGCATTGAGTTACCTCCCAAGAAGTGCTAAGTTTAAAGTCTTCAACCAGGACTAAGAAAGGATTAGTCACCTCATAAAATCATAAAGTAATAGCCGAAATATCTGTGGGTCATCAAAACCAAATAGAGCTATCACAAGTAAAAGGAATCTGCAACATGCCAAGAAAATAAACAAATAAAGCACACAGTTATCTAGTTTCTTGTTTAAGACAACTATATCTAGCCGTGGTTCGAGTTCAGCTCTATAACCGGGTCCAAATAAAATATTTTCATGGGTTGCATTTCCTCGTAGCTAAGATCCGATTCAGGTTGTAAAGTCCTGTAAACACTCCAATAAGAACTTAGAAGCACATAATAATAACTTTGAATAATTGCGGATCCTTAAAGTCAATCGTTTTGACTCACACAATTGACTACGATGAAATCGGCGGTCAATCATAAGAAAATGTGTCAATACTAATTTCCTAAAGTACTTAGGCTCAGTCTCAAAACTTAATAATTGACACATGTGAAACTTATACGTTCCCACAATTGGTTGAAAAATATTTGGTGGGAAAACAAAGTCAATCTGGGTATCATAGCCTGAATAAACCACATCAACCAGATGATGGGTTTCTAATAACTGAACTTCCTTATGGACATCACTAGGTTCAGGAAAACGTGTATGAAGATAATCTTTTAAAATGGTTAAGGCACATATGTCAAGTCCCAAGTGAGGGACCTTTCTAAGAGTTACTGCACATGGAGAATGATAATCACCCCCAAACTTAGAGTTTTCAGTGTCTCTAGAAAGACTAGTCACAACTTCCCTAATTTCAAGGTCATCTGATTCCTGAAAATGGTCAATTGATTCTTCTAAGTCAGGTTCATCCTCACTCATCTCTACGAGTTCATTTTCTTTGTCTAAGACTAATGTTTCTAAATCGCTAGACTCTAAATTAATATTCTCATAACAAACTCGTTCCTCTAAACCATTATTAGCTTCGTAATCAAAAGGAAATACTACATCGTCTAAAACGGGGGTATCTCTAGACAAATCCTCGTCCTTTTGAATAGGTGAATAATTATTAAAATTATTTGGATTTGAACTAGAAACATTATCATTATTAAGCTCAATTGGAGTAACAAATTCCTGATCACTATGCCTACTTATTTCAAATTCTTCATCAACACTATCCTCATCATAATCATCATTATAATAACATGAAAATGATCGAACCTCATCTAAACAAGTAGTGTTACCAATTTTATCCTTGTCATCTTGATTATGCAAATAACTATCCTTATTTTCAAAGGTACTATTGGAAACCCTATATTGGAAATTAAGACTATCTTGAGCAGTTCTTTCCTGGGCCTCTAACAACATTTTACGAGTCGACTCACATGACTTCTGATTTTATCTAGGAAAGAAGGTTCACACGTTGCATTGCTTTCGTCCATAACTAAGTTATTCATCTCGGCTTGAACTACGTGTCGACTCAAATAACTTTTGTGCTGACTCAGCTAACTTACGTGCGGACTCTAGTAGAGAGGAATTTTGCTCGTATGACCGGTGGGCGTATGGATAGTAATTGGGTTCACCATGGTATGGACCATAACCTTCAAAAGGCTGATGTTCCCAACCACTATTCACATTATGGTCAAAGTAGTAACGTCCACTTTGAAAATCAGTCGCATATTCGTTGTATTGGCTATTGTAATACCAGTTCGACATTCTATTGCAGGGGTGTGAGTTGTCACACAGAATAAAACCCATTGACAGGGGATTCGTGGGTGGATAGAGTCTTACCTCCCGTACCAGACGGGCGATGAACCGTTGAAGTCGACTCGGGCCACCGACTCTATATCGATGTACGAACCCGAGGGCCGAGACAGATGATCAAATCATTCGTCCTTCCCTGCACACAGTTTATATTTAATTTTAACCCTTCCTTAGGGTTTTAAAAATAATGTCCAAGTCCAAAAATAAAGTCCAAAAATAAAAATGTCCAAAAAGGAAAAGAAAATTTACAAAATAAAACCCTATTTTACAGTTTCTAAAAATAAAACAAAATAACTATATACAAAATCTTCTTCTTCACTCCTTTCAGATTCCTCTTTTCTTTCCTTCTTTGGCGATGCTTTCCTTTTATAGCACTTTTTCTTTCCTTGTAGCTTCGCTCCAAATCTGAAAAGAATCGAAAAATACCAAAGGCGTAAAAAAGAACAAAAAAAATAATAAAAATAAACCTAAAACAAATCTAAGTACAAGTCCGCGTCGGCGGCGCCAAAAATTGATGTGATTTTGAAGTTGTTTGTAAAGTGGTAAGAAAGATGTTCGTTCAACTCAGACTTGTAAAGGTTTGATTTAATAAAATACTAAAAACAAAGAAAATATATTCACAAGGTTGTCACAAATATCGAGAGAGACTGGGACTCAAGATTCCTCAATTAATCACATTCAATTGGTTCATATAACGATTCTTAACAATAATAGCTCTTTTGTGGACTCTGTTTCTTTGCCAAAGGTTGATTTCTAAAATATTAGATGTAAATCAAAAGCATGGTGTATCAAAAGCTCTTACGTCTAAGCATACATCATCAAACGAAATCACAACTAATTAGTGAAAATCATAAATCAATTAAAACAAGTGCAAAAGTCAAAAAGAATCAATTATAGTTACCAATCAATTGTGAAACATGGCTTCCTCCGTTGTCCCGGTGTTGGGGTTTATCTCCTCATGTTAGAAACACGCTCAAAATATTTAATCATGGCTCAAATAGATGTTTTTATTGAAGAAGCGAATGTGTCACAAATATAATTGTTCTGAGAATCCATTATTATAGAGTTCGATGTTACGAGAAAGGCTAACATGAATAATTGTTGCGGAGAATTTAAAAGATATTGAGTTTGAAAGATTAGGCAACGGTTCTGGCCTTCTTCTTCCTCGTTCCTTCTGCAGCGATGAAGAACTTCTCTGCAACCCTATTCTATGCCTCTGTTCCAGCCCCCAAAGTCTCTACTCCCCTATGGGGTCTCTACAACTATATATATAGCCAAAACGTCCCGTCAAACCCTAGTTAATCCCAAAAATAACTCCCTTTTCTCCCTCGACGAGAAAACTCTCTTTGCGGCTTCTTTCTACGCGTATTCTGTGTCGAACCAAAGCATCCAAACTCTCTCAGGACGTAATGAAGACTCGATTCCTGGCGTATAATTCTCTTCCAACTTCCAAAAATACCACCAAGAATCACGAGTATCTTTCCTCTCCTCTGGTTTGTCGATAATTAATTAAGCACTCCAATTTAATCGAATATGATCCACATACAAGTCCTGTTTCGACAAAACAAACCATTCCAATTCAGTTCCTCGTAAAAATCCAACAGCAACTGCCAGATATAATCCATCAAATCCCGTAAACAATGGCTGCCCTGTTTTACTTCAAAGGGACGTATCTTCCATCTTTTTTTTTCGAATCTAAAGGAGATTATCAACGCTGTATCAGCGTAACATGATGATACGTGTCTTAATGCAACCAAAACCCTGAGAAAATCTCGACCAAAAAAAACTCGCTCAAATCCTTCTCGAAGAACATGCGGGATAGAGTTTTAGTTTCCATAAACCGAATTCACGATGGTGAGGATGGGATGCCCCCTATCCTCTCGAATCTGGGTGGAAATAGCACTGGTCTCCCCTTAGTAATTGAGCGCCCCTTATCCAAATGAGGGTCCGAATAGTAATTTTCTCCCACGAGCGCAAATACCACTTTTCGAGCCAATTTTCCCGCAAAAAGCTTATTTCTCCAAAAACACCTACAAAGACATAAAATACCAAAATAAGCGCAAAATCGAGTACTAACATTATAGAGAATTGAGACTAATGTGTCTATCAAATACCCCCAAACTTATTATTTGCTAGTCCTCGAGCAAATCAAACCTACAAAATAAAATCCTAACTCACTGTCGCAGGCATCGTCGATTGCATTTAGCGTATGCAATAAGCCTTTAAACCCCTAGGTGGCCCTAGTGGCCGAGTTATAGTCTCGGGAGGGTTTACAAGAGATATACCCACAAAACCTTTACTCCAGACCCTAACTATCTACGTAGGACCTTGGAAGGCACTAAAAAGTGTCCTTGGTTGGCATACTTATTGATTACAGGAGGAAGTACCCTGATGCGAAATTCCAATTGTTGTACACGAGTTTGCATTCAAGCATACTAAAATTCATATATAAGTTCTGAGCTCTACTCGGATAGTTTTGACATCATAACCGAGTCAACCAATCACATGGATAGATTATGAGATGGATATAGAAAAACATAGATGGTTTTGATGTTGACTAAGGTGAACGGTGTTTCTCATATCTCAAGGCCACCGCCAAAATGAACCTATCCTAATGGACTGAGATATTGGTCTAGACTAATATCAACACACCGGCATATACAAGGGAACCCGTGGTCGATAATCCTAACTCTAGGTCAACACAACTGGCATATACAAGGGTACCGGTGGTCGATTTTATTGAATTTATTCCTATTGGTCTAATGGTCTCGGTCTCAATTTTTTTTTTTTTTTTTTTTTTTTTTTTTTTTTTGTATCTCAATCACTCTATTTCACCTAGCAAGGTGGTAACAACTTGAATCGTGATCCCCACCTAATCACTTAGAGAAACATATTTTAAAGAAAATAAAATAAAAATAGAAGTGAAAAGGATTCAACGAGATATGGCGAAACTACCATGTTTTTCTTTAATTCTAACACCCGAGCTCTGTGCTTTTATGAATAGACTCTTTAGATGTTTCCATCTAATCGATTGGTTCCTCAACTCCTACAACCAAGATGCTTCCATCCACTTAGATTGGTTAGTGCCATCCTTAATAAGGATAAATTTCTAGGCTCTGGAGTTTATTTATTGCAACTAACAAAAAGTTTCTCCCATACCCCCAAACTTAAATCTAACATTGTCCTCAATGTTCTAAAGATAAAATTAAAATCATGAACAAGGAGAAATTGTTACCATTTGAAGCAAAAGAGTTAAGGAAAGATATTACCGTGTTGCATGAGCATTGAGTTACCTCCCAAGAAGTGCTAAGTTTAAAGTCATCAGCCAGACTAAGAAAGGATTAGTCACCTCATAAAATCATAAAGTAATAGCCGAAATATCTCATGGGTCATCAAAACCAAATAGAGCTATCACAAGTAAAAGGAATCTGCAACATGCCAAGAAAATAAACAAATAAAGCACACCGTTATCTAGTTTCTTGTTTAAGACAACTATATCTAGTCGTGGTTCGAGTTCAAGCTCTATAACCTGGGTCCAAATAAAATATTTTCATGGGTTGAATTTCCTCGTAGCTAAGATCCGATTCAGGTTGTAAAGTCTGTAAACACTCCAATAAGAACTTAGAAGCACATAATAATAACTTTGAATAATTGCGGATCCTTAAAGTCAATCGGTTTTGACTCACACAATTGACTACGATGAAATCAAGGTCAATCATAAGAAAATGTGTCGATACTAATTTCCTAAAGTACTTAGGCTCTAGTCTCAAAACTTAATAATTGACACATGTGAAACTTATACGTTCCCACAATTGGTTGAAAAATATTTGGTGGGAAAACAAAGTCAATCTGGGTATCATAGCTTTGAATAAACCACATCAACCGGATGATGGGTTTCTAATAACTCGAACTTCCTTATGGACATCACTAGGTTCGGAAAACGTGTATGAAGATAATCTTTTAAAATGGTTGAGGCACATATGTCAAGTCCCAAGTGAGGGACCTTTCTAAGAGTTCGCACATGGAGAATGATAATCACCCCCAAACTTAGAGGTTTCAGTGTCTCTAGAAAGACTAGTCACAACTTCCCTAATTTCAAGGTCATCTGATTCCTGAAAATGGTCAATTGATTCTTCTAAGTCAGGTTCATCCTCACTCATCTCTACGAGTTCATTTTCTATGTCTAAGACTAATGTTTCTAAATCGCTAGACTCTAAAATAATATTCTCATAATAAACTCGTTCCTCTAAACCATTATTAGCTTCGTAATCAAAAGGAAATACTACATCGTCTAAAACGGGGGTATCTCTAGACAAATCCTCGTCCTTTTGAATAGGTGAATAATTATTAAAATTATTTGGATTTGAACTAGAAACATTATCATTATTAAGCTCAATTGGAGTAACAAATTCCTGATCACTATGCCTACTTATTTCAAATTCTTCATCAACACTATCCTCATCATAATCATCATTATAATAACATGAAAATGATCGAACCTCATATAACAAGTAGTGTTACCAATTTTATCCTTGTCATCTTGATTATGCAAATAACTATCCTTATTTTCAAAGGTACTATTGGAAACACTATATTGGAAATTAAGACTATCTTGAGCAGTTCTTTCACGGGCCTCTAACAACATTTTTCGAGTCGACTCACATGACTTCCCGATTTTATCTAGGAAAGAAGGTTCACACGTTGCATTGCTTTCGTCCATAACTAAGTTATTCATCTCAAATTGAACTACGTGTCGACTCAAATAACTTTTGTGCTTGACTCGGCTAACTTACGTGCGGACTCTAGTAGAGAGGAATTTTCTCGTATGAATGGGTGGGCGTATGGATAGTAATTGGGCTCACCATGGTATGGACCATAACCTTCAAAAGGCTGATGTTCCCAACCACTATTCACATTATGGTCAAAGTAGTAACGTCCACTTTGAAAATCAGTCGCATATTCGTTGTATTGGCTATTGTAATACCAGTTCGACATTCTATTGCAGGGGTGTGAGTTGTCACACAGAATAAAACCCATTGACAGGGGATTCGTGGGTGGATAGAGTCTTACCTCCGTACAGACGGGCGATGAACCGTTGAAGTCGACTCAGCCACCGACTCTATATCGATCAGTGTACGAACCCGAGGGGGCCGAGACAGTATCGAAACTGTCGTCCTTCCCTGCACACAGTTTATATTTAATTTTAACCCTTCCTTAGGGTTTTAAAAATAATGTCCAAGTCCAAAAATAAAGTCCAAAAATAAAAATGTCCAAAAAGGAAAAGAAAATTTACAAAATAAAACCCTATTTTACGCTTCTAAAAATAAAACAAAATAACTATATACAAAATCTTCTTCTTCACTCCTTTTAGATTCCTCTTTTCTTTCCTTCTTTGGCGATGCTTTCCTTTTATAGCACTTTTTCTTTCCTTGTAGCTTCGCTCCAAATCTGAAAAGAATCGAAAAATACCAAAGGCGTAAAAAGGAACAAAAAAATAATAAAAATAAACCTAAAACAAATCTAAGTACAAGTCCGCGTCGGCGCCAAAAATTGATGTGATTTTGAAGTTGTTTGTAAAGTGGTAAGAAAGATGTTCGTTCAACTCGGACTTGTAAAGGTTTGATTTAATAAAATACTAAAAACAAAGAAAATATATTCACAAGGTTGTCACAAATATCGAGAGAGACGGGACTCAAGATTCCTCCATTAATCACATTCAATTGGTTCATATAACGATTCCTAACAATAATAGCTCTTTTGTGGACTCTGTTTCTTTGCCAAAGGTTGATTTCTAAAATATTAGATGTAAATCAAAAGCATGGTGTATCAAAAAGCTCTTACGTCTAAGCATACATCATCAAACGAAATCACAACTAATTAGTGAAAATCATAAATCAATTAAAACAAGTGCAAAAGTCAAAAAGAATCAATTATAGTTACCAATCAATTGTGAAACATGGCTTCCTCCGTTGTCCGGTGTTGGGGTTTATCTCGTCATGTTAGAAACACGCTCAAAATATTTAATCATGGCTCAAATAGATGTTTTTATTGAAGAAGCGAATCTGTCACAAATATAATTGTTCTGTAATCCACTTTATAGAGTTCAAGTGTTACAGAGAAAGGCTAACATGAATAATTGTTGCAGAATCACATACAAAGATATTGAGTTTGAAAGATTAGGCAACGGTTCTGGCCTTCTTCTTCCTCGTTCCTTCTGCAGCGATGAAGAACTTCTCTGCAACCCTATTCTATGCCTCTGTTCTAGCCCCCAAAGTCTCTACTCCCCTATGGGGTCTCTACAACTATATATATAGCCAAAACGTCCCGTCAAACCCTAGTTAATCCCAAAAATAACTCCCTTTTCTCCCTCGACGAGAAAAACTCTCTTTGCAGCTTCTTTACGCGTATTCTGTGTCGAACCAAAGCATCCAAACTCTCTCAGGACGTAATGAAGACTCGATTCCTGGCGTATAATTCTCTTCCAACTTCCTAAAATACCACCAAGAATCCCGAGTATCTTTCCTCTCCTCTGGTTTGTCGATAATTAATTAAGCACTCCAATTTAATCGAATATGATCCACATACAAGTCCTGTTTCGACAAAACAAACCATTCCAATTCAGTTCCTCGTAAAAATCCAACAGCAACTGCCAGATATAATCCATCAAATCCCGTAAACAATGGCTGCCCTGTTTTACTTCAAAGGGACGTATCTTCCATCTTTTTTTCGAATCTAAAGGAGATTATCAACGATGTATCAGCGTAACATGATGATACGTGTCTTAATGCAACCAAAACCCTGAGAAAATCTCGACCAAAAAAAACTCGCTCAAATCCTTCTCAGCAACATGCAGGATAGAGTTTTAGTTTCCCGCCAAAACTGAATTCACGATGGTGAGGATGGGATGCCCCCTATCCTCTGAACTGGGGTGGAAATAGCAGACCTGGTCTCCCCTTAGTAATTGAGCGCCCCTTATCCAAATGAGGGGTCCGAATAGTAATTTTCTCCCACGAGCGCAAATACCACTTTTCGAGCCAATTTTCCCGCAAAAGCTTATTTCTCCAAAAACACCTACAAAGACATAAAATACCAAAATAAGCGCAAAATCGAGTACTAACATTATAGAGAATTGAGACTAATGTGTCTATCAAATACCCCCAAACTTATTATTTGCTAGTCCTCGAGCAAATCAAACCTACAAAATAAAATCCTAACTCACCGTCGCAGCATCGTCGATTGCATTTAGCGTATGCAATAAGCCTTTAAACCCTAGGTGGCCCTAGTGGCCGAGTTATAGTCTCGGGAGGGTTTACAAGAGATATACCCACAAAACCTTTACTCCAGACCCTAACTATCTACGTAGGACCTTGGAAGGCACTAAAAAGTGTCCTTGGTTGGCATACTTATTGATTACAGGAGGAAGTACCCTGATGCGAAATTCCAATTGTTGTACACGAGTTTGCATTCAAGCATACTAAAATTCATATATAAGTCACGAGCTCTACTCGGATAGTTTCTGGACATCATAACCGGAGTCAACCAATCACATGGATAGATTAAGAGATGGATATAGAAAAACATAGATGGTTTTGATGTTGACTAAGGTGAACAGTGTTTCTCATATCTGTCTGAAGGCCACTGCCAAAATAAACCTATCCTAATGGACCGAGATATTGGTCTAGACTAATATCAACACACTGGCATATACAAAGGGTACCGGTGGTCGATAATCCTAACTCTAGGTCAACACAACTGGCATATACAAGGGTACCAGTGGTCGATTTTATTGAATTTATTCCGGTTGGTCTAATGGTCTGGTCTCAATTTTTTTTTTTTTTTTTTTTTTTTTTTTTTTTGTATCTCAATCACTCTATTTCACCCTAGCAGTGGTAACAACTTGAATCGTGATCCCCACCTAATCACTTAGAGAAACATATTTTAAAGAAAATAAAATAAAAATAGAAGTGAAAAGGATTCAACGAGATATGGCGAAACTACCATGTTTTTTCTTTAATTCTAACACCTGAGCTCTGTGCTTTTATGAATAGACTCTTTAGATGTTTCCATCTAATCAGATTGGTTCCTCAACTCCTACAACCAAGATGCTTCCATCCACTTAGATTGGTTAGTGACATCCTTAATAAGGATAAATTTCTAGGCTCTGGAGTTTATTTATTGCAACTAACAAAAAGTTTCTCCCATACCCCCAAACTTAAATCTAACATTGTCCTCAATGTTCTAAAGATAAAATTAAAAGCATGAACAAGGAGAAACTGTTACCATTTGAAGCAAAAGAGTTAAGGAAAGATATTACCGTGTTGCATGAGCATTGAGTTACCTCCCAAGAAGTGCTAAGTTTAAAGTCTTCAGCCAGACTAAGAAAGGATTAGTCACCTCATAAAATCATAAAGTAATAGCCGAAATATCTGTGGGTCATCAAAACCAAATAGAGCTATCACAAGTAAAAGGAATCTGCAACATGCCAAGAAAATAAACAAATAAAGCACACCGTTATCTAGTTTCTTGTTTAAGACAACTATATCTAGCTGTGGTTCAGGTTCAGGCTCTATAACTGGGTCCAAATAAAATATTTTCATGGGTTGCATTTCCTCGTAGCTAAGATCCGATTCAGGTTGTAAAGTCTGTAAACACTCCAATAAGAACTTAGAAGCACATAATAATAACCTGAATAATTGCGGATCCTTAAAGTCAATCAGTTTTGACTCACACAATTGACTACGATGAAACTGGCGGTCAATCATAAGAAAATGTGTCGATACTAATTTCCTAAAGTACTTAGGCTCAGTCTCAAAACTTAATAATTGACACATGTGAAACTTATACGTTCCCACAATTGGTTGAAAAATATTTGGTGGGAAAACAAAGTCAATCTGGGTATCATAGCCTGAATAAACCACATCAACCAGATGATGGGTTTCTAATAACTGAACTTCCTTATGGACATCACTAGGTTCAGGAAAACGTGTATGAAGATAATCTTTTAAAATGGTTGAGGCACATATGTCAAGTCCCAAGTGAGGGACCTTTCTAAGAGTTACTGCACATGGAGAATGATAATCACCCCCAAACTTAGAGTTTTCAGTGTCTCTAGAAAGACTAGTCACAACTTCCCTAATTTCAAGGTCATCTGATTCCTGAAAATGGTCAATTGATTCTTCTAAGTCAGGTTCATCCTCACTCATCTCTACGAGTTCATTTTCTATGTCTAAGACTAATGTTTCTAAATCGCTAGACTCTAAAATAATATTCTCATAATAAACTCGTTCCTCTAAACCATTATTAGCTTCGTAATCAAAAGGAAATACTACATCGTCTAAAACGGGGGTATCTCTAGACAAATCCTCGTCCTTTTGAATAGGTGAATAATTATTAAAATTATTTGGATTTGAACTAGAAACATTATCATTATTAAGCTCAATTGGAGTAACAAATTCCTGATCACTATGCCTACTTATTTCAAATTCTTCATCAACACTATCCTCATCATAATCATCATTATAATAACATGAAAATGATCGAACCTCATATAAACAAGTAGTGTTACCAATTTTATCCTTGTCATCTTGATTATGCAAATAACTATCCTTATTTTCAAAGGTACTATTGGAAACACTATATTGGAAATTAAGACTATCTTGAGCAGTTCTTTCCCTGGGCCTCTAACAACATTTTCTGAGTCGACTCACATGACTTCCTGATTTTATCTAGGAAAGAAGGTTCACACGTTGCATTGCTTTCGTCCATAACTAAGTTATTCATCTCAGCTGAACTACGTGTCGACTCAAATAACTTTTGTGCTGACTCAGCTAACTTACGTGCGGACTCTAGTAGAGAGGAATTTTGCTCGTATGACCGGTGGGCGTATGGATAGTAATTGGGCTCACCATGGTATGGACCATAACCTTCAAAAGGCTGATGTTCCCAACCACTATTCACATTATGGTCAAAGTAGTAACGTCCACTTTGAAAATCAGTCGCATATTCGTTGTATTGGCTATTGTAATACCCGTTCGACATTCTATTGCGGGGTGTGAGTTGTCACACGTAATAAAACCCATTGACGGGGGATTCGTGGGTGGATAGAGTCTTACCTCCCGTACATCAGACGGGCGATGAACCGTTGAAGTCGACTCGGGCCACCGACTCCTATATCGGTGTACGAACCCGAGGCCGAGACAAATGATCAAACCCCATCGTCCTTCCTCGCACACAGTTTATATTTAATTTTAACCCTTCCTTAGGGTTTTAAAAATAATGTCCAAGTCCAAAAATAAAGTCCAAAAATAAAAATGTCCAAAAAGGAAAAGAAAATTTACAAAATAAAACCCTATTTTACAGTTTCTAAAAATAAAACAAAATAACTATATACAAAATCTTCTTCTTCACTCCTTTCAGATTCCTCTTTTCTTTCCTTCTTTGGCGATGCTTTCCTTTTATAGCACTTTTTCTTTCCTTGTAGCTTCGCTCCAAATCTGAAAAGAATCGAAAAATACCAAAGGCGTAAAAAAAAAAAAAAAATAATAAAAATAAACCTAAAACAAATCTAAGTACAAGTCCGCGTCAGTGCGCCAAAAATTGATGTGATTTTGAAGTTGTTTGTAAAGTGGTAAGAAAGATGTTCGTTCAACTCAGACTTGTAAAGGTTTGATTTAATAAAATACTAAAAACAAAGAAAATATATTCACAAGGTTGTCACAAATATCGAGAGAGACTGGGACTCAAGATTCCTCCATTAATCACATTCAATTGTTTCATATAACGATTCTTAACAATAATAGCTCTTTTGTGGACTCTGTTTCTTTGCCAAAGGTTGATTTCTAAAATATTAGATGTAAATCAAAAGCATGGTGTATCAAAAGCTCTTACGTCTAAGCATACATCATCAAACGAAATCACAACTAATTAGTGAAAATCATAAATCAATTAAAACAAGTGCAAAAGTCAAAAAGAATCAATTATAGTTACCAATCAATTGTGAAACATGGCTTCCTCCGTTGTCCCGGTGTTGGGGTTTATCTCGTCATGTTAGAAACACGCTCAAAATATTTAATCATGGCTCAAATAGATGTTTTTATTGAAGAAGCGAATCTGTCACAAATATAATTGTTACAGAATCCACTGTTATAGAGTTCAGTGTTACAGAGAAAGGCTAACATGAATAATTGTTGCAGAACTGTTACAAAGATATTGAGTTTGAAAGATTAGGCAACGGTTCTGGCCTTCTTCTTCCTCGTTCCTTCTGCAGCGATGAAGAACTTCTCTGCAACCCTATTTTATGCCTCTGTTCCAGCCCCCCAAAGTCTCTACTCCCTTATGGGGTCTCTACAACTATATATATAGCCAACAGGTCCCGTCAAACCCTAGTTAATCCCAAAAATAACTCCCTTTTCTCCCTCGACGAGAAAAACTCTCTTTGCAGCTTCTTTACGCGTATTCTGTGTCGAACCAAAGCATCCAAACTCTCTCAGGACGTAATGAAGACTCGATTCCTGGCGTATAATTCTCTTCCAACTTCCTAAAATACCACCAAGAATCCCGAGTATCTTTCCTCTCCTCTGGTTTGTCGAGAATTAATTAAGCACTCCAATTTAATCGAATATGATCCACATACAAGTCCCTGTTTCGACAAAACAAACCATTCCAATTCGGTTCCTCGTAAAAATCCAACAAGAATCGCGGATATAATCCATCAAATCCAGTAAACAATGGCTGCCCTGTTTTTTACTTCAAAGGGACGTATCTTCCATCTTTTTTTTTCGAATCTAAAGGAGATTATCAACGCTGTATCAGCGTAACATGATGATACGTGTCTTAATGCAACCAAAACCCTGAGAAAATCTCGACCAAAAAAAAACTCGCTCAAATCCTTCTCAAGAACATGCGGGGATAGAGTTATAGTTTCCTTGCCGAATTCACGATGGTGAGGATGGGATGCCCCCTATCCTCTGACCGGGTGGAAATAGCAGACTGGTCTCCCCTTAGTAATTGAGGTGCCCCTTATCCAAATGAGGGGTCCGAATAGTAATTTTCTCCCACGAGCGCAAATACCACTTTTCGAGCCAATTTTCCCGCAAAAGCTTATTTCTACAAAAACACCTACAAAGACATAAAATACCAAAATTAGCGCAAAATCGAGTACTAACATTACAGAGAATTGAGACTAATATAGACACATAAATGTGTCTATCAGTACGCTGATGATCTCGCACGCACATTGAAAATCCCAATGCAAAGAAGATGTTTGCTGAGCTGGCTAAGGAAGGTAAGAGGACCCGGAAAAACGTAGCCAACTAGCACAAGAACGTGGTGAACGGGGAAAAGTAGCCAACATCATGATGAACAAGGTACTAGAGAAGATGGTGGTTCCCAGTGCGGTGATACTCGGGGTCCTCCTCTAAGAAAAGCCTTAAAGTTTCCGGTCAAGGAGGTAAAGAGGAGGTCGAGATCGAGATGGTGGTCTTGAGTGAGGAGATGTTACCGGCGACTTGAACTTATGTTCATTTTACTTTATGACTTGAACTTATGTGTTTGTTGAAACTACTTATGTGTTTGGTTTGGATGGTTTGTTGAAACTACTTTGTTTTCATAAGATTTAAGAAGGATGTTTACAAGTATGTTTGTTAGAATAATGTAGGACTCTAATGCATACAAGATTATACACTGTGACAGAGTAGGGTCGTCAGCTTTGTTTTCTAGCTAAATAACGACCCTAATTCTGATAATTGAATTTTCCCATCTGATACACAGAGTCGTTAAGTTTTTCAAATAGAATTATAACGACCCAAAGAGAAATTAATACAGTGATGACATTTTTTTTTTGCGGCTAGAGTCGTTATTGGTTATATGGAAACCAATGACGACCCTAGGTTACCAAAACATGCAGGAGATGAACTGTATTTTCTATGGCTAGAGTCGTTATTGATTATATGGAAACCAATGACGACTCTAGGTTAGCAAAACATCCAGGAGATGAACCATATTTTATATGGCTAGAGTCGTTAGGTTGATCATTTAGCAGATTAACGACTGTAGATGTGTATTAAATCCAGAGAATACCACTTTTAGGTATATAGAGTCGTCCATGTATACACTATCATGATGACGACTTTTAGGCGTATAACTAGAGTCGTTACAGTGTATGTATATAGGGATCACGACTCTTAGTAGAAAAACATCCAGAAGACCATCAAATTTTTACAATTAGAGTCGTTAAGGGGTATGTATATATGGATGACGACTCTTAGTTGGAAAAACATCCAGGAGAAGAACAACATTAGGACCATAAGAGTCGTTAGGGTGTATGTTAATATAGATGACGACTCTTAGTTGGAAAAAACATCCAGGAGACCATCAAATTTGTACAACTAGAGTCGTTAAGGTTTATGATAATACGATGACGACTCTTAGGCTTAATAAACATCCTGGAGACTATCAAATTTTTACAGTTAGAGTCGTTAAGGTGTATGTATATATGGATGACGACTCTGTAAAATAATTCAAATTGTTTATGAGGGTCGTTGGTGTTTTAATCCAACTAGGATAACGACTCTAGATAAAAAAGAGTGAAAAACATTTATGTCGCAAGATAAAACACATTGTATTCATTAAGCATTCTTCAAAATACAAATATCGGGGTTCAAGATACAACCATTATCAAAAAGTATGCTTCAAAATGCAATGCAAAGTTGAGAATAAACATCTTCTCTCACGATTCATTGCCCATGTCTAAGTAAACCGGGGTTGGGTCCATAGCATTCCAAACATTCATTCCATACTCATACTTGGTTTGTCCACTCCTTGGTGTTCTCTCCCAATCACCATACACCCGTGGTAGAGGACATTATTCGAAATCTTCAAGCCTATGTAATGGTTATCATTGACATGTGCCATTACAATTCTTCTTTTCTTTATCGCCGCCTCGCACCTAGTTTTTGAGGGTGCGTACAACAAGAGCCTCCGGGGAAGCCTTTGCTTGAATACAATTACAACACAAGTGAATGTGTCCGCCAAAAGTTGACCACCAAAAGGTATTTGCATCCAAAACTTATAACCGGCCTTCTTCGACCCCTTCCTCCATTTCACGTTTGAAACCAACTCCCTAAACTTCAATTCCCTCTCTTTTTGATCTCCTTCCACGAGCATTGTCAAATATAGTTGTTTGTCCTCAACTAGTTTTTCTGCCATTTTTTTCCTTGCATATTCGATTTAGGTGAGCTTAAGTTCGTCGGCCTCGTCGAAATGCCCTAATTGTTCTGTTACAACATGGTAACCACAATTTCCATCGCCGTCAACGTCGTCGGTGGATAAAAGGTGATCCAAGATGACTTGAGGAAGTTGATCGGTATACTCTTTATAAAAAGTGTAAGCAACACGATGTGGTCTTCCTTGGGAATCTCTAGGGGTGCGCGAATTACCCTTTATTCCTCTTATCGTTACCATTCCGCTCGTTTGGCTTTGTTGGGTACCGACCACATGCTCTACAGCATCCATGTCTTCCTTTTGTTTCACTTCTATTTCACTTTGGGTCAAATTTTATTTTTTTGGCCGACCCCTTGCCTTGGGGAGGAAAGATTTCTCATACTCCGTATATTCCGCCTGGACATACTCATGACATGACGGGTCACTTTTGCAACTCTTGGCCGCTTTCACGATTTCTCTAAACGACTTTTTAGTTGTCGGTCTACCCGGTGGTTTTTGTTTGATTGGCTCTTCTTCTACTCCCAAGCTCTTACGGGCAGCCGGCCACAAATTAGAAACCAATATCTGTCTTCCTACACAATTCATTTTTCGATATTTCTCATTGATATACTTTCCAATCTCCAGGTCTCCAAATTGTTCATCAGCGGCTCCTGTTGGATTTGGGGTGAATGAAAGTTGCTTCCCAAAAGGATCGACATCTTCAATGGGAATGATCACCTTGTACCCACCAAGCTTATGTTTACACGGGAGGCCAAGCCACGTCTCAGTTGTACAATTACATTTAATCACTTTTCCATTGGAAGCTTTCGCTCGAAATTTGTTTAGTTCAGTCATCATATGCTTTATTGCCCACCATGATACTTGGTGTCCAACCCCACGTAGCAATTCTTTGTCTTCTATGTATTGTTTCATAAAACGGTCTTTACTATACTGTATCTGAGTCACTATCTTGCTAAGATCATCCTCGGAGTGCTCATGAATAGCTTCTTGTACCGTAACTACCCCACCAGTGTTCTCTTGAAGAATTTTTTTCAAACGTCCATGGGACTGCTCTGCAATACTCGTGGACTCATTTTGGTAGTGCTTGTACTTATTGGTCCATGCGTAAACAAACTTTTCCTTCCAAGGATTCAACCATGTATCTAGGCAATAGTCGACAACCTTCTTATGATCCGTACTCCAATCATCAATAAACTTTTGAAAACTTGCATAGTACTTTACTTCGGTCTTCGAATGAGCCAAATGGTCCCAATCTTTGCAGAAATCCTCCCATAGATCACCATCTTCAGCATATTTTTCCTTTTCTCTTCGGCTATCTCTTTTTTTGAAAGTTTACTTAGACGCTCGTCTTCCTCCTTGGAATGTTGATTACCCTTTGCAGGCTTGATCTATTGGATATGATTCTTGCAATTAGAAAAAAGATTCATTTGGATGTGCCACGTACAAAGAAAATGTTGAGCAAGTGGAAAAACTTGACGAACGACACTCATTACTGCAAAATCCATATCCGTAAATATAACTTGCGGTGTCTCTTCGCCACGGTAAATCAACCTAACTTGTTCCATAACCCAAACATAGTCCTCTATTTCTTCCTTTTCCATAAAGCACCATGCCACGGTGAATGATTGCTTATCCGAAGTATGACTAACCACGTTCAACAACGGCATGTTATACTTGTTGGTCTTATAGGTGCAATCTATGAACAAGACCTAATAAAAACACTGAGCCAAATCCACCATCCTAGGATGGGAAAGAAAAATATGAGTCACTTTGTCGCCCGGACCCACCCTTGTTTGCATGGCGTAGTTAAGTTTTTCTGCCAACCACTCTGATTGTTGCATAATTAATCTACCATCCCATTCAGTTCTCTTGATTGTTGCTTTGGCAGCGTAGATTGTGGAAATAATAGACAAGTTTGTCTTATCTTCCGCCCTTATTGCATTTAGGATCTGAAGGGGCCTACATCGCTTCATCTACCGGACCTTTTCCATTTGATGTAGTTTCAATCTGGCATATGCTGGGTGCCCTAAAAGAGTACTAGGTGGAGGATGGTTGTGACGACCATTCGGAATACTATACAACCTCCATAGATTAGTTTTATGATGCCTTTTGAAAACAATCCTGAAGGGAATTGTATCTTCTTCGACGAAGTTTTGTAGACCCTCGTCGTCTTCTTCTCATACTTGTAGTTCTTCCCTTTGTGACTTTCTTCCTTATCCCCCGCTCTCTCGCATAACATCTCCATTTGCTTATAATCAACGTGTTTGCTTTGAACAACTACGCACATCTTCTCTTTTGCCTTGGAAATAATCCATTCCTTGACCTTAGCCTTTGTTTTCCACATCTACATTAAACAAATAACACGTTCATGATCGAACACTAATTAAACAATTTTCATAAAGATATACATCGATTCAAATAATAAAAAAAAACCAAATAGGTCATATAGTGTTGGGAGGTATTCGGACCGATAGTGTAGATGGGTTCAGGTTGAGAGCTCACCCGTACAACCAACTACAGACAAAATAAAAAATATCATCAAATAGTCGTCAATTTATAAGATGTTAACATGACGACCATGTTGTTTATTTTGCTTTACCATGCAAAGGTCGTCATCTTTTCATTTGCAGAACGACGACCGTAAATTATCTTTATTTACAAGTTAATGACACTAACAGTCGTCAACATTAATTTTGCAGAACAACGACCCTTTTCTCGATAAATGACGACCCTCTTTATACACAGACGACTCTACATTCCCAAATATAAACCATTCTGCCCAGTTTTCACCTTGGGTCGTTACTGTATATATATCTAGCTTGACGACTCTGTACAAAGTTATTGCAGACTTTGAAAATCAACGGTAACTTTGACTAGTAGGAGCAGTTATTGCAGAAGTAACCGTTGTTTATTAAAAAAAACTAGCCGTTGGGTACATTTTTGCTATAAATAGAGACCTATCTCTTCCAAACTTATTCACCCATCACTTTCAATCTTCCTAAATCAGTCACCCATCACTTTCAAACACTAAAAATGGCTCCAACTCCGTTCAATAATCTAGAAGATGTTGTTATTGTTAGAGCACACACCACTCTCACAAAGCACTCCATTGAGGAAGCGCAATGGGTAGCCAGTAACGAAGACCCAACCATAGGGCCTTACCTCGGGTTGGATCAAACCACCTATGCTTGGTGGAAACGTGTGTTTAAGGTTTTCAAAGCACTAAACGGAAATCTTTCAAGGAGGATGCTCCCACAGATAAGGGAAAGGTACGCTTATTTATACAATGAATGCGTATTGCTGAGAGACGAATTGAAAGCTCGGGTTGACGCTATGTCCAACGAACCTCGAATGAGTAGAGTTGTTTGTGAATCAATAGGCCGTTCATCAAAAATTATTTATTTGGTTATGATTATTCAACAACACTAACTTATTAAAAAACTTGTTTTTCCATTATACTTTAGGTCAGAGCCAATACGAATTAAAGTACGACCATGAGTTTTTGCACGAGGACTGCTACACTCTCTTGAAGGAAGTTGAATGGCAATTCTCCCAATATAATTAATATCGTATAGATTTTCTAGCGCAATATATTGAACAATTTTATGTGTTTTCCCTCTATTTTATTTCAACTACATGTATGTTTTTTCGGATTCAATAAAATGCATGACTTCAAATATTGGTTCAATAACTATAGTTCAGAAAGGGTCGTCATGGTTTGTAAAAAAACGAGTGACGACTCTATAGATTGTTTGAAATTGTTGGCATGAGTCGTCATTTTTGGAGAAAGACATATTAACGACTCTAAATGTCACTTAACACAGAGACTCTTTGACAGTAGAGTCGTTAGTCAGTAAACAAAACACATAGACGACTCTTTTGATCATCAAGACTCGTCACTTGGTTAATATATATAATAACGATCCTTATAGCAGTTAATGTGAATTTTGAATTCACCAAATGTGGTTGAGTCGGACAACGGTTAAAAATTCAAAAAAGTGACCGTTGGGTCCATAATCTCTATAAATGGAGACCCATATCTCACCCCTTCTTCACCCAAACCATAATTCTCAACCTTCACATTCATTCTCATTCATTTATCATCCAAGAGGAAAAAGAAGAGGAAACACCATGACTAGTACTTACACTTCGGAAGAGAATTGCGATATTGTGAGAGCTTGGAAAACAGTCACAAACCACTTTGAAGATCTAGGAAAAGACATTGATCAAATATCAGATGCTTGGTGGAACCGTGTATTCATCGTTTTTGTGGCGTTAGACGGAAATTGCAACTCAAGGTCTTTGAAACTCGTCAAGGAACGGTTCGAGGAGATAAAATTGGAATGTGATGCTTTCAAAAGAGAAATGAAGGCCGTAAGGGAAGCCATGCCCAATATGTTGGGTGCTATAAGAGTAAGGAATTTAAACAAGAGGTCAAACTTATCGACAACTTTCAACAATACTATGTTTTTGTTTGGGTTTTTCAGTTGGGGAAGGCGTATGTCCGATACGAGGTACTTCGTCAGCGACGGAACCAGGATTTTAAGTTCGGGTGGGCTAAAAAAAAAAATCACGAATTATCAATAGTGAAACAGATCAGTATCTTCGTGTTCCACTCCTTGGAAAGGATCAGTTTCTTTTTGTTCAACTCTTGCACCAGTAGCTTCATCACCTTATATATTTCATACACATTCGTATCCACTGTTAATCCTATGGCATTAGGCACAACTTGAATTGGGGCGGAAAGCATATCAGTATTAGATGATGAAAAAGCAGAAATACTTTTCAATGGCAAGAAAAATGTATCTATTCTTCCATTTTAGACATTGAAAGTTAGCTTATTATAACCTGAAAATTGATAGATATACGCAGCAAAAATTAATAGGAAAAATGCATGTTAAGACATGATTTGTACCCTATACCCCATCAGAAAACGCCCCCGTCAAAAATTTAAATTGAGAGTGAAGACTATTAAATCAAACAAAAGATGCATCGTTCTTGTATCAATTATCATACAAATGATCCAATCACAAATACCAATCTCAATTCTCAGTCCGATTCAATATAATCTTAGCTGACAAATCAAAAAAATAAATAATCAAAATTTACATTGACGGAAAAAAAACATAAATGTAATAAGAAATTCCAAAAAGAATATACGAACATATGAGTTGTGAACATAGTGAACATTGGTTTGTGTGGTGTTATATAATTTTTATAACCATTCTTGGCTTGTGTGGTTGCGGGGAAAACCTTGGAAGCTGCAGCAAAGAGTCAATAGAGCTTTAAGGGGTGAGTCTGAGATCCCCAACTCTAACGTGGATAAGAAACTAGCAAAAAAAAAAAAAGACGAAACATAAAGAATATCTTTTCTGTATCCGGATGTGTTCATTGAAATGTGCCACGCGGTATAGTTGACTTGACTCACGTGAATGTCTACTGATGGGCTAATTAGAATTTGACCTGGGCTATTTTATTTTCGTGAGACATTTACCACTGACTAAATGAACCTCTACACATTTTGGGGGTGGGCTGCAGCCTGGGTAAGCCACCCCCCACCTCCGTCACTGTGCTTCGTGGAAAAAAGTTCGAGTTTGACGATTGCTACTTTATCTTGGAAGGCACCATGTATGATTACATGCTTTATGATTAAGTGTATAAGTGCACCGTTATTATCTATTGTATTTCATTTCCTTCAATGTATCTCTATGAAATATGTATGCCTTTTACGATTCAATGAAATGATTCTATGAAATCAAAAATTATGATAATCTAGTGCAAGGGTCGTTAGTATATTAAATAAGACACCGAACGACTCTACATAAAATTTGAAATGGCTGGATAGGGTCGTCACTTTCTATGAATACATATATGACGACTTTAAGTGTTTTATTTACTGAGAGTTTTTATTTTAGAGTCGTTTGTCTATAAACAAAAAAATTAACGACCCTTTCTGACCTAGCTAAAAGAGTTGTCGGTGTTTATCACACCAGCCTAACGATTTTTCATAACCTGGAAAAGTTGCAGGTTTAAGTCGTCATTGGTAGTGTCAATTCAATGACGACCTTAAAGAGTCGTTAGTTTATACAACACCCGACTCTAACGACCCTCACTCTGAATAGTTTCATAGTGACCATGAATCGACCACTTGGAGCACCATTAAGACGAATCGAAGGGTATAAGATGTTTATCTGATTGTTTTGAGCTCCGGGTTCTTCATTTCGAGGATTGGTTCCTTCCTTTTGAGCAGTAGGTTCTTCATTTGCACCATTATCCATGGCTTCCTCTATTAACATTTCTTCATCAAACATCCAATCCATAGGATTAGTTGAGACAATATAACCATCAACACAATCATGGTTGTTATTTGAAGCTTCACCAACCTCATTCCCTCCACTTGAATCACTCATTTCTAAAAACCCTAGTTTTTCCACTCAAAAATTCCTCATAAAAACCCAAAAATAAAATTTCCCCAAAATTTTATCCCAAAATCAGATTTTAATCTAAACACACTTACCACACTAATCAACTTAATTAATTCTTAATACTAATCACACATGGGCATTTTAGAATATTTTTTTAAGGGGTGACCCAAATTAGGATTGGGTGACCTTCTTCGTCCTCTAGTGCAAGGCCCCAATTAAATTTCATGGCCCCAATCATGCTAGGCAACAGAAGGAGAAAATGAAATTTTCATTTCTTAAGGACTGAAGAAATGAAGATTGAAGTGGAGGCTTTTCATGATATCTAGGGTTTTCTAACATTATTTGCTCGTCGGGAAAACTACTGGTACAAACGGTAATGAGTGGAAGAAAGGAAGCACATCATAACTCCCTAAGTAATCTACTATTTCTCTCTCTAGAATTGTGAAGTTTTACCGTGGCCCACGACCTATATTCCCAAGAGTCCTGTTATTAGGAGGGAAAGAACGGATACGAGGAGGGAAGGATTGTGAGGAGAGATTGACTTCTTAAATTAGTGATGAAATGTCTATTAAATCCTTGATATGTATTACAGTTAGTAACACTAACCAAACAACTCCCAAATAAAGAATGACAAGTCTCTCTCCGACGAATAATCTTATGATGCAAAAAAGCAAATGTAATCCCCCACAACTGTAATTGTGTGAAGATTAGGATAGAAACCACAGTGTTCTATCAACAACTAGATTGAGAAAGAGCAAATCTTCTTTTATGCAGTTATTCATAGTAGTCACATTAGCAAGTCTTCCAGATCAGTGTCAAGAGCA
This sequence comes from Papaver armeniacum, assembly GCA_023531295.1. Taxonomy (NCBI): domain Eukaryota; kingdom Viridiplantae; phylum Streptophyta; class Magnoliopsida; order Ranunculales; family Papaveraceae; genus Papaver; species Papaver armeniacum. The sequence goes on along the minus strand of JAJJWW010019189.1, from coordinate 11,040 downwards.
ATGTGAACATAAGGATCGGGGCTATTGCTTTCTATGAATATTTATGGATAAAGGGATGAAAAGAAATTGTTTAATTTTGATAGTCCTGCACCTCGTGCGTCTAGCCAGTAATGGAAATGCACTAAATTTCACTTTAATGTCTTTGTCTAGAACCGTGAGCTTTGGGCTAGCCATCATGTCAGTGTTAAACATCCCCTCATGTGAATGATATGTTAGGAATTATGCTCGCCAAAAAAGAGAGAGTAAAACCTCAATACCAGTACGTAGACACAAAAGTATAAGATTATCATCGCATGTACATGACTGGAAGTAAAAACTACGAAGATTCTTACTGATCGGGAATGGTGTCAATAGACATCAATTATTATAATAAAGAACACCCAACAAAAGTTATTTTGCAATAGGTTTTCATAAAAGGTTAGGGTTTTTTCTTTTCTTTTTTCTCTTTGGAGGTTTAGGGTTTTCTTTTTTCGGAGAAGAGATAAAACAGGAAGACGATGGATTCTTAGAATTCAAGGATTGAACAGTTAAAGGTTATCGTGGGTAGATCGGGTATTTTGAGAAAAATCACTTATTTTTATTGCATCTGACTTTGACCGCACATTGACTAAAATTTGGCTACAATCCTTCCCTCCTCGTATCCATTCTTTCCCTCCTAATAACATGACTCATTCCCAAATATGAATGATGCCAAAGTTACCCTTTCATTTTGGCATTCGAGTTCTGCATCCATAGCTTCTATATAATACTAAGCACTCCCTTGCTTTTAGTGCCAATCACGCGGAACCGAACATGAGTACTAGTGTCGTAAAATTATCCTTTTCCTTATGTATGATTACCCGAAATTTAAAAAGGTGAGGGAATTTAATTTTGACTTTATAACATTTTTAATAGTTGGTGATAACACACATGATAATCCTATTAGCACTAACGATCAAGATCATTATGCTAGACAAGAAGATCCATATCTTTTTACATGATACACAGTCTCGGTATCCACGTGGTTAATCAAGATTTGATAGTTAAGCCAGAAAATTCATTCAAAGTCGTCGAATCATTAATCCTTTTTCAGAATAGAGAATCACTGGAATTTTCATCAACAACATAATATCTAATGCATGAGTCTCATGTCCAATGACGAGGGTACCAAGTACACCACAATCTTTGCGATATCAACTTATAAGTCCGATACCTAATATAGGCAGAGACTTTTGATCACTGTGATGAATTGAAGGTCTATAAGTTCAAGTATAAGGATTGAAGGCCTTAGGAATCATGTGATGAATATAGATAGCAAGTTAGAAACCCTGGTCGAAGGATTCTGATTACTAAGTCACATTGTGAAAGATATCTAGTGTGTATTACCACCTACAATTTTTGATTCGAAGACTTTGGACACAAGTTCACTATTTCATGCCAGTTCACCTGCTTACACCACTTCACTTGCACAATCAACAGTGGTCGGTACCTTGCTATGTTCATTACTGATCATCGAAGATGAAGTCATTGAAAGTGGTAGAACTTGTACACGTGTTTTGGGTCGCTTATCTCACTGCATACTACTACCTCCTATCCTACTCATCATATAAAGATGTTGCTAAATCAAATTTTCTTGCCAAATAAAAAAGACGGCAAAAGCCAACCAGTTTGCAAAGACTTTTAAAGATACATTATGGAACCCCAGATCTCTTTTCTCTCAATTTTTTCAATAAAAGTTAAATAATAATTCATAAAATTACATAGCAGGCAAGCGAGCAACAAGCTGCGCCGTAAGCCCTTTTTGAATTGCAAATCCTATCTTTTCTCTCTTATTTTTTTTTCCTTTTTTTTGTTGTCGCTTTTTACTTGGGTGACCAGATCTTATTTAGTTTTTTTTTTTTTTTTTTTTTTTTTTGTATTGGTTGTATTATTTGGACGGGGAAATTAGGCTAATGCCCAAAAAAACAATATTTATTGTCAGGCCCAAAATATTTTTGGGTTTAAGTGACACCCGTAATTATATGAAATTTTGAAAAATGTCAGCATAACAGGTTATGCATCCTAATTTTTCAGGTGTATAATTGACAATCAAACTAGAATACAACGTATCTAAAAAACCGCGCCTTTGAATTTTTCAAATTTTATCTCGCTGGAAAGCTTTTTAAAGAGATCTACACAACGAATACAAACAACAATACCAAATTTAAGTTTTTTATGAAAAGTCGGAGGTGATTGTTCTTTTAGGCAAAATTTCCGAAAACTTGATACATAACCATTATGCAGCCACCAAAAAAGATACATAACACATTACGTAGACATGACAAAAGATGCATAAAACGTTATGCAACCATATTTTGGTTCATGCATTTACTAATTTAGTTATGCAACCACTAAAACAATATATACGCCTAAAAAAATAACATCACAAAAAAAAAGACAATGAATTATGCAATAATTTTCTCGATTACATAACAAGTTATGCATCTATTGTTTTGGTTAATTTTGGTGCTTAATGAGTTATGCATCCATATTTTCGGATGCATAAAAGATCATGCATCAATTTTTTATTTCAGTACTTACAAAAAGTGGTCGCATAATGCTTTATGCATCCATTTTCACGACTGCATAACATGTTATGCAGATATTATTGTAGGTGCATGACAAGTTATGCGGGTTTTTTTTTTTGTTGGTTTCAATACTAACGAAAAAGTTGCTGCATAACGTGTTATGCAACCATTTTCTGGACTGCATAAAAGTTATGCAACAACTTTTGTAGATACATAACAGGTTATGCAACCATTTTCGTATCACTTGAGCATTTCCACGATGATTGCATGAAATTTATATTCTTGCCTCATAACAAAGAAAAATCATAATGCAAAACCACCAATTGTTGTCCGTATCGTTGTCTGGTTATACAAATGCTCCAACCACACATAATGTCTTCATGCAATGATAACTTGGAACTACTCAATAGCATGTCAAACACTATTTACTCCTAATACACATATGACGTCAATCATTTTTTATATTTTCAAACTTGACTTATGGCAAAACAATGTACCAGTCGAACATAAGCTTTCTCAACATCATCAAAAAAAAAATCACCCTCCAACTGAAAATAAATAGAAGTACATCAACAGACATATTGTAAAGATCACAAAAACATAACCCTTAGCAATCAATCATCAAACCCATGGTTTGCCGCTCTAAATTCGGTGCAACACAAAGTAACTTGAATTCAAAATCATGAGAAACTGGTGAGTTCGGTATTTTTACAAACATCTTATGTGCAATTTGTTGATGATACACAATTAAATAACAGAGAGAAGTCGAGGTGTTTCGGGTTAAGGTGATATTAGAAATCCCGGTTCATTTTCTACATAAACTAACACAGATTTGGTCACAAACGTGAACACAAATCCTGCTGATTGCCAAATCAGAAAATCTATACAGTGGTCGCTTAATAAATCCGCTTGATGACGATAAAATCTGTCTCGGCACTTGATTGATTTTACTATGAGAACACCCATCCATGCTCACTGTGTAAACATGCTTGTAAAATGTTTCTATTCATCAAATCGACATCACAAAAATAAAAGATGAAGACTGCATATGTAAAAAAATAGGAAAAAACAGATACAAACCCTATAAAGTTAACCTAGAAATAAAACTAAAACTGTAGAGATCTGAGTAGTATATGAAATTGAAAAAAATTAAAAGTAAGATTACAACGATCTTTTGTTGTTCGAGATTGGCGGCTTGAGTGAAAAACAAAATTTCAGAAAATATGGGTTTGGGAGAACCAAAAAATGGTTGCGAGCGTGAATTTTTCCGCCCATGGATTTTATAGCGAAAAAAGTCTGAAAACTAGGTTTGACAGTAGTTCACCTACCCCTCAATCCCTTTGATATTTTACCATTAAATTTGGTTTTTGTTTAAGGAGAATTACAGATCCAATAAGGAAAGATAAGAGGAATGATTTGGTTTTTGTTTAGTAGATTAGGGTAGAAGCATTACATATAGTTTCCTTTATATACAACCCTAAGAATCTAGTTGGACCACACATCCATGGGCCGTAGGCCCTGTAACACTCCCCCTTGTGCGGTTCAATAATAAAACTTTATACATAGTGCTTCACATATAGTTCTTCAAATGTCGTTCTCCTTGATTACTTGTGCCGAAGTCCATTGCCTTATTAAAACTTTGACAAGGAAAAACCTAGTGGGACAAAACCTTGGTACAACTATTCACATGTAGTACTTCACATGTTGTCTCGTACTTTACATATAGTTCATCACATGTAATACGATCTTCAAAGATCGACGAGTCTAAGTTAATTGCCTCGTTAAAACTTCGTCAGGAAAACCCAGAGGGACAAAACCTGAACTAAAGAAAAAGAGTACAATATTACGCAAACTTAGAACATAGTTGGACTCGAATATGTTGCCTCATTAAAACCTTGACAAGGAAAACCCAGTGGGACAAAGCCTTGATGAAGGGAAAAGAGTACAACGTGACAGATGCAAGTAAAGGTAATCCGTTCCAGATAATCACTTTGCTCTGTTGAAGTTGACTAGTTTCTTCACAACACCTAAGTCAGAAAATGCTCGTGGGAAAGACAATAGCATTAGCTAGGAAATTACTTCCCGGTGTTTGTTGTTGTCTCATTAAAAACCTTGCCGAGTAACAAAAACTTGTGGGAAAAACTATTCTTGATCGAAGGGAAAAGGAGTACAACACAACTTCAATTTCGAAGTAAAGTATGTCGAAATCATATCCTTGGATCCTCCCCCTGATGTAGGCATCTCCCCCTGATTACTTTCAGACAGTTCCTTTACTCATGTACTTTTCAAAACTGAATATCGGCAATGACTTAGAAAATAGTCTACCATATCTCCCCATGATTACTTTCGTTGGATAAGATATTATTGTTCCTTCATAATAAACAACCTATGGATTGCAGTTCATTTAGCATTCTCCCTTTTTTTTGTCTTTCTAGGGATAAAACAAACTTATGTCAATGGTTACTTTTAAGTACATGATTATATTTACTATACCATTCCAATTACGTTGCGTTGGCGCTAAGTTATATCTAGCTAACAAGTTCCATGAGGATGCAAAATTTTATCGAGTAAATTATTATACTAAGTACAACAATGCGTCTATTGTACTTAAATATGGGAATTTCATCTCCCAACACATCTTCATCATCTTCCTTTAGACGAAATGGTCACTTACTTACATTTGAACCTCGACTAATCATGGGAGTGATATCAGGATGCATGTCTGTGTTAAATTTCCGACAACTTTAGACTCTGTGCAAACTGGTGGAATAATATACCACAATCTCAATTATCGATCGAGCTTTCACCAAATTTCTCATCTCAAATTTGGATTGTAAATAGCTTTTAAAGTCTCTTATTACATCAAGAGTACCCATCATGTCCGTACCATCGACATAGATAGCTACAATTTCAAATCAAGAACTTTTTTGTGAATACATAAGGAAAAATAACTTACTTTTCTATCCCCTCCAAATCAAATAGTCACTTAGACGGGTGTACCAAATCCGCCAGATTATTTCAATCCTTAAATGAGCGTGTTCCACTATAATTTGAAACGTACTATGTGGTTTAGAGTCTTTTGATTTGGGTAACAAAAAGGTTGTTATGCACTTTCGTAAACATCTTTATCCCTTAATCCTTGTACAGATACGTAGTAACCACATAAAAATGTTGCATTTCAAGTCCTTTTGAAACTACCAAGCTCTTTACGTAACAGAACGCTATAACGTTCATTACAACATAGTAAACAATTCCAGGGCTTTGTGAGATACCTCGCGCCACAAGGCGAGTCTTTTTACTTTAAGCCTACTTTCTTCTCATTATGCTTTGTGACAAATTAATCATGTATTTCCAATAGGCTTTACACTTGTTTGGTTAGCACTACCACACCAAATACCTGTATATTAGTCAAAGAACCAAGTTCTACCTGGATTGTATAGGCCAAATATGCTCTTCGTTGACATTAAGCAACAAGGAGCTTGATTTGATCTCATATTGCTCTATTTCCTTAAGCAAGTGTATATGAAATTAATAATCAATATGCTCGCATGATCTTTCCATTGACTCGTGCGCATTCTCATAATCCACTTGGGATGTCATTGTTCTCTGGAATCATTAAACTTCGGAGCGTCCTCCAGTTTGATTCATGGACATATTCAGAGACAGTCCTATGAGATGATTTCTGATGATATAAATAAGTTGTGCCTTACTCACCTAGCTACATCCTTTCTAGGTGAGGATTGATCGAACCAAGTGGTATCTCCAACTTCCTTTATGGAGCCACGACCTCAACCATACTTCCACTAAGTGTAGTTGCGACACCTTAATCTATGGTGTATATCCCTTATTGAGGATTTGTAACCTTGCAGGTAGGTTTGCAGCTAGTATGTGTGATCTCATCACTTTAGCGACATCGGTATACATTACGAAAATCGATTATTCTTTGTCACTTCTCATTTACATTTGTGGAGTACAAGAATTAATACGAGACACAGTGGGAGCACATCATGACAATTCCTATCGTTCCCTTAGAAAATATTTTTTCTTATCTCCCCCTAACAACGGGAAGACTGTCTCATTAGAATGACAACCTACAAATATAGCGGTAAGAGATCTCATTCCAAAGGTTTTAAAACGCGGATATTGGGAGTAAATATCCAACATAACTTTTTAATCTTTTTCGTGTCCCATCATAGTACGATGTGGACTCGTAATGGCACAGATATAATGCAAACAAAAATGTGTAAGAACACGAATGTCAAGCTTATGTCCAGTTACCAACTGGTAAGCAGAAAAGTTTGACTAATATTGGGTTCTAAAACGAATTAAGTAAATATGCGTGTAATATAGCATATCCCAACGAAATAAAAGGTAGGTTGATACGCATAACTTATTCCTTAGACGCCATCTGTAAACTTTGATGGTAGCCTTTGCGAGACCATTGGGTATATGATGCTCTATGTTGATCCTATTAAACATGCAATGTTCATCAAGTCCTTTTGATGCACACTCTCTAGCATTTACATGGGGTGGTGAGCCCTTGCATGTATAATATACGCTAGTAGTTTTCCAAACACAAAACTTCTTTGGAACTATAACTAGTCCAAAGTGTCAAAACATCCACCAGAGTCATAAGTACTTTAATGATCCGCATTCTACATGGATATGTTTCTAAAAAACACCTTGTTTTATTTGTAAAAATGGGTTGTCTACCATTTGCATCTTAGGATGGTCTCAATCTTGTTTGACTTTGTAAAATAAACGATATGCTTTCTTACTTTAAAAGCTTAATGGGAAGGGGGTCGTGCATCTGGTACATTAGAAAACACTTATTACGAGATATGCGGCACTTCACATTATGTCAATCTTTTTCCCATTGTATCGTCCCGTTAAATAAAGTGATATTTGTGTGAGTCATTTCAAAACAAATCATCATGCCACAACCAAAGTGCCTTTATGGTCATGTCAAAGTCTGTATAAATCAATTCCAATATTTTATTGTCGGGGTCAATATGGATTTCATAATCTAAATACTAGTGATTTACAGTTCACCAAATTGACTCATTATTTTCTCTAAAATGTGATTCCTTTCACATTCATTAGAGGAAATTTATAGATGCATTCCCATTCTCATAATGAATTTTTGTACGATAACCGTTCACACAGATTTCGTAAGAACTTGACAATGTGTGATTAGCTCTTAGTTCTTACAGAGCTCATGTAACTTTTAATCTTTATACCAATTAGGAAACAAAGATTGAGCACTTCTTCGCTCGGATATTACTTGTAATGATCCAATCATCACATGGTATTATATAAGGAAACGATTCAACAAGCAGTTTAATATATTTCCTTAAGAGCTTCGTGTAATAAGTGGTGTGGCCTTATTACGTAACAAAAGAAAATTTATCTCATTTACTTTAGAGTGTTACAGTTCATGAAGATGATATATTTTTCATCATTATGTACGAATGATCCTTTTAACTCGAGTACTTTTGAGTATATCTCAAGTGATTTAGAGTATTTCCGTCTCATGGAAATGATATACTTTTCATTCCATAAGTACAGACAATGAATTTAGTTCTTCGCATAAAAAAGTTCTTTAATTTAGCTTCTTTTTTTTAAAAAAAAAAAAGTTTATTAAACTACCATACAATCAATAGTCTAGGATCAAATCATACAAAATTTCGTTGAATAAATATAATTAATAAACTTATCAAAATGTAAGTGTATCAATTGGGAAAGTTTCTTATTGCCACTGAAGTTGACAATCGGGGGTATGACCTTCTTTTAACATATAGTGAGTTGTTTGTCATTTAAACTCTCTATATATCTTGTAATTGGATGCTACTATATGATACATGCATTCCATCGCTTGTACCATACACAGTAAATGTTTATACCAAGTGCTCAACTCTCATTCAAATGAGTCAGAATTACATTTCTGTCGCATGCTCAGTAAATACATTTACTTTGTATTGTTACTAATTGAGCCAATATTACAAGTGTATTAAATTCCAATGAACATTCAAATTTTCGGGGGAATATTTCATGAATGTTTCAAAAAAAACTTCCTTCAGAGCATTTAATCGTCTGAAATCAATATGTCGCCTTAAAACGTAGAAGTAATGTCTTCATCTTTTGAACAATGCATCGTCACTGGTTGAAGGATTTCATGATGGAAGTAAAGCCCTTGTAGACACAATTGACTTCTGTATCAGATACTCTTTAATGGCGCTCAAGTACCTTTGAATCCAAAAGGTCAAATTTTTAACAGTTTTAGTATTTTTTTTTCCTTTGTTCCCCTATTCATATGGTTATTTCTATCGGGGGCGGAGCCAACCCATAACATGGATCGGCAATTGCCTACCTTGCTGGGCTGGAGGCCTTTAATAAATTATGGGTATCGAGACGGATCATGGGTATCGAGACGGATCATTGATTAGAGAAAACAAAATCAAATAAGACAATGATTAAAGTGGTTCGGCACTTACGCCTACATCCACTGACAGAACCCCGTAGGGTGAATAGGATTGATCTCCAGACTTAATGTTCTGGGATAGTTACATCAACATTAAACACTCATATTTATAGAGTGATAAGAGATAAACTACTAGACCTATATTTTTGATCTCATAGTTATCGAATACAACTAACTAGGTTTACATTTTGAATCTAGTAAACTAGTTACATGAGATTATCTTGGAAGCTTCGACCACTTCACTTGGAGTCCACCGTGGATTACATATATCTTGGAACCGACTTATCCTCTTTTGGTTGCACCAGTTGCCTCGGTCCTTTACTGCACTCTAATAACCTCGGCTACTTGTGTGTGATATACCGTAATATTCCAACACCCCCCCTCAAGTTGAACGCGGAATTCTTATGCAGTGTACAACTTGAACGATCTCATGAAAAGAACTTTGTAAGCTAAAAATGTGTAGGTTGAACTTCAATCTTCAATCACGGACCATGAAACTTGAACAAAGGTACAGAAGCAACAAAAGATCTTCATAATCGTAGCACATGTAGCCACATAGGTCTTGTTCCTTAGGGTTAAAAAATAATTGGATTGGGTGGATAAACACGTATGGATATCTGTGTACGAGAGTTTTCGTGAAAGAAAACCGCTGTTGGATATGAGACTGAAAATTTTTCAAAAGATGGAGAAAATATTTGGTGTAATATAGATTACCAAAATAGCTGGATATTCTCAAAAATAGGAAATATATCCGGAATTAAATTCTCAGGAAAATAAAAAGAAGAATTTAAGATTTGATATAAGCAAAATATATATGATATGATAACGGATATAACCTCATCAATACGATACATGGTTATAAATGGCGAAACCTTGTTAAGAACAAGGGTTGTGATGCAAGCATGCGAAATTGCAAATGAGACAATCAATAGAACATGTTGACACATCTTTGACGCATAACAAAGATGTACGAGATGATTTAGTTGACAGGATGATGGTCAACTAAACATTTGAGGAATATTAGCTCATAAAATCAGAGCAAGATTTGAATAATAAGATCTTGGATAAAGACCTAAAAGAAGGTATATTTGATCACCAAATGACTTTTCGTCGCTGAAAATCAATTCAAAATATTTTGAGGAATACCCATGATGAATGGGTTGAGATTGAATAAACCCTCAAGATATTGGCCAAGAGCAAGCAACAAAATAAGGTCCAAGATGACCCGTAACAAAGATAGCAGTTAAATGCAATTGAGAAAAGTAGATTATCATCAGAGATAAGTACCTCATTAGAGAAAAACGTGACATGAATCGACATGAGATTCCAAAAGATTGAAAGTATCTTTGGCGGAAATGATTGGATTAGAATTTAGAGAGCCAATAGATGATGGCAGTATCACAAAACAAAATTAGTTAGATCAACTAGTTGTTCTGGATGTGAAACAATTGAATAATACTGAGTAAAATCAAGTTGTTTGATTAAATGAAAGTGCCAATGAACGTACCGACACTAACAAAGGAAATTTTGTCGTACCTTCCATCCATGCTTTGAAGGAAAATTCACTTCTCTATGAAATGGAAGAATCACGCTAGATGAATCCTTGACAGACTTTAGATAGAGTTCTGCTTCACGAATTCTTCGTCCAACTGGAAACAAGGTTTAAAAAATTGATTAGCAAAGATTTTCAGAAAACCCATGATGAATGGATTGTGGTTTTCATGAATAAACACTAATGAGATAGGGTTTGGTTTAAGACCCATACTACCGTGAAAAATTAGTAAGGTATGGATAGAAATATAAATCAGAAAACAAAGTTAACTGATGACGTGATGAGATAAGAGAGCATACGACACATGATCAGCTCTATGTTTGATACCCATAAACTATTCATTGGATTTGAATTTGGATAATGGAATTCATTAGCTCATGAGAACCGGAGCATAATTGAAGAATCATCGATAGGAAAAACAGACTAATGTTCAAAACAAATGTTAGAAAGCGGAAGCAATT
>JAJJWW010019188.1:0-128505 GCA_023531295.1 Papaver armeniacum | reverse complement strand
TCTAATGTTGCTATTGATCGTCACGAGCAAATATTGTAAATTGAGCAACCGAGCAAGTATTTCTTGATTTGAATCACCGAATATTGATAGTTGGATCAATATTAGAAGCAATCGAGCAATTATTGCTCAATTGACAATGCGAATATTGATAAATTAATGAATATCGATAGTAGGATCAATATTCGAACAAGCGAGCAAGTATTGCTCAATTTGATAAATTCTTGAATATTGATAGTTGGATCAATATTCGAAATAGCAAGTATTGCTCAATTCGGCGAATTATTTATTGGTAACGTGACCCAATAAAATATTAATTAAAATATTGGTAGACTACCAAATATTGTATAATTAATCCAGAGATGTTGATTCTTTGGATCAATATAAATTTGTTAGTGTTTGAACTTGCTTCCGGAATGACGATTTGTGGAGCGTTTGTTCGAAACCATAATTTTTGATCAATTGTTCGTCAATTGATGAATTCTTTGAAAATAGGTCCATTGGTGAAAGAGGGACCGACCTCATGGGATGATGTCACGACCATGTGATGTCCAAGTGCTCGAGTGAGCGTGCACCATAGTCCTTAGTTGACCGGTTGGTGAAAGAATGATCAACTGGCTGGTGTTGACCATTTATTAGAATAGTGCTCGTCCCGAGCATTAGGTGATAAAACCTAATTATGGAGGAGTGAGGAACCGCCAAGGGAGTATAGAACCGCCCTTAGTGATGTGGGACCAGCTAATGATCGTTTGAGCAAATTCCAAGTTGGTTGGAAAAAGTTTGAACCCAATATGAGCAATTGAGCAAATTAGGTCAAAATCATAAGAATGTGTGGGACCGGCTCCTTGCAAGCCTTAGGGCCGGCCTTGGTCGGTCAAGGAAGCATGCCCGTGTCACCATAATGTCCGTGTCTCAGTCCTGAGAATTTTGGTATTTTCTGGTGTGCGTTTGAGCAATATCTTGGATTTTCAGAAGAGTTTGATCTTTGAATGAAATTCTTGATTTTGCTCGAATGAGCAAGTAGGACTTTGCTCGTTCGATCAATATTTTGAGAATATTAAAATAATAATAATATTTTAATATTTTTCGTGAATAGCCTAGTCGGTCATGTGACCATTTGACTTTTTGGCTTTTTTATGGTTTTGAGCAATATTGAGAAAATATGAAGAAACCGAGGTTTTTTGCTCAAACGGGGTAGTTTCATGAAATGAGGAAATAATAACTATGAAACAAGGGATCGCAAGGTGTGGGACCGGCCACGGCTAGGGCATGGCCGGACGGATAGGTAGCCTGGTCCCGCAACACCTTTCCATATTTTTATTATTTTTCATGAAACCGTGAAAATGTGGAGAAACCGTGAGTTTTGCTCAAACAAGGAAAGTTGCTTGAATGAAAGAGTTTTCATGAGTTCATGAAAATAAATAAAATAAGAAAAATGAAGGAAGAGGCGTGGGGACCGGCCATGGCGCATGGCCGGCGGTCGATGGGCCCGGTCCCTAGGCGCCTTTTTTTTTTATTTTTTTATTATTATTTTCTCTCTCCCCGTTTTTGTGTAGGATTCCTCGTTTGTCCATATTTTTGAATGCTCGTTCGTGCATCATTGTTGAGTACACTTGCACCATTTTATTGGGGCTTACTACTGATAGTCCAGATGCCCATTGTTGGATATTTATTACTATTAATCATGAAATTCAGCGGAGAATGATTCATGAAACGGAGTAATAAATGAATTGTGTATCTATTACTAATCCATGAATCCAGCGGGGGAATTCAAAGAACGGAGTAATGAGATAAGATAGTTATCTATTACTAATCCATGGAATCAGCCGGGGATCAGCCTTGGAACGGAGTCATGAGATAAAATAGATTATTTTATAGGAATTCAGTCGGTGAATGGCACGGTAGAATTAATCTATTGTAGAATCGAGATATGAGATAGTTGAAGCATCATACTCGTTCTGAAAAGTGCATAGTCAGGAAACAACGTGCAGCGTTGGTGTCCTGAAAGCGTTTAGCCATCCAGCAAACAATTATGTCCAGAGAGCCGCATGAATCTATACACGGTCTCTCTACATAGTCAGGGAACATCGAGTATCGCCGACGTCCTGAGGGCGTTAAGCCCTCGGATAAACAATTATGTCCGTGGAAACGCCCAATCGTTCTTCTATGTGTAGGGGTGTCTCTCTATGTAGTCGAGGAAAACGAGTATCGCCGACGTCCCGAAGGCGTTAAGCCCTCCGACAAACAATTATGTCCAAAGGACCGCCTTGATCGTTCTTCTACATAGAGGGCACGATGAAATGCGTAGCATCGAACGCTCGGCTAGTGGGAGGCCTTTCGGGAAAACATATTCATCATGACTCTGAGTGGAACTCGATCAGAGATCGTGAAACGGTTCACGGATCGTAAAATATGAATCGTCACATGCGTTCCTGAAGCCGGGTCAGAAACATGCAATATCATGATTTTACGATTTTGACCTTTGTCGAAAATCCACCGTCAACTCTAGTGTTCAAAAAGATTAATCAATTTTAAACCTAGGGAAGCAATCTGGATAACTTAGTTTATGCTAAGTTGTCATTTTAGTTTTGCTTATCGGGAAGCTAATGAGGTGGAAAACTTTTTTTTTGTTTTTTACTCAATGAGGTGTGGAGAACTAAAATGATGTAAATATCTCTATTTTTCTAGTTAATATAATAAAGTAAAACACAAGCACAATCGATAAATCCTCTTCTTCTCATTAAAATGGAGAGCTTGCTCACGAGTTATGCTATAGCCTTAAAAATAATTAAAAAAAATGATATTGCCAGGACAACATTTACAGTGTGTTCGGTTGGGGGTTGAAATCCCGATGTCCGATTACAAGGTAATCGCCCCAATTCTCCCAACCGAACATAAGGTGAAATCTAGAATCTAATTCCCAGAGAATTCGATTCCCCTAAATTAGTTGTTTTCAATTCCGCTCTTTGGACGATGGAATGGAATTCAATTCCAGGGAAAAGAGCATGAAAATACATCATTACCCTTAACAAAACCAACTTCAAATCAAAAGTCAACTTGATCTCCTGAAATTTTTAGCCGGAGAGAAAAGAGAACTAGGTGGATCGTAAACTACTGTCAGTAAAATTATACCGAATTCTGGGATCGGATTTGATTTTTAAGTCTCTTCGATGAAAACTTAAGATTTGGATTTGATTTTCTCTGAACTTGATTTGAATCACATAAAAATCAAGGGTATTAGCGTATTTTGTATGGACGTCTTCTCAGTTCCTGATTCTTTGGTTGTAAAACTTAAACCGAACAATAAATTCTTGATAAGGGAATTCAATCCCGATAATCCAATTCTGATAATCGGATTATTGGAACTCCAATAATCCCAACCGAACACGCTGTTAAGGCAAACGCTATAATCAAGATCGATAATGAGAGGGATAAGAAACTGCCATTTTGAAAATTGGTTTATTAAGGAACTGGGAGATTGGAATATAAGCAACTTCACAAGAACAAATATAAAATCAACATATCAAGCATTTTCACTACACATAATGTGAAGTTAAATGTATCACAAAAATAGAAATGTAACAAAATATGAAAGTTGAGAATCGGAACATAGAGAATTCAGGTGGTGACGATCGCTAGAAACTTGCCTCGATCTCTTCTTTTAATAAGATCTAAGACCTGGAACATTTTTAATCCCATCTTGCCAAGGATGACCTTTCGGATGGCTGGAGGGGTATCAAGTCCCATGCTCCTGCTGAACTCATTTGCACGCTCGACCAGCTTGCATTTATCACGGCCCACTGTCTTATTTCCGTTGTAGTACCCGAGCCATGCTTGGTATGCTGCCTCTTTGCTTTTCATATCTATCCGGGACACTGCCTGTTCTACCTGCTCAGGAAAAAAAAAATCTCAGCACAGAAACCTGATGTCAAGTTGAACACCAAATGAGGTGTAAGGGGTTCATGCTATACTAACATTGACTATGTTAGAACAACGTCCAATTGCTCATAATGTGATGGATGTTTTAGATGGAAAATCCAAAATCTGAGACACAAAACCCTGGTTTACTGAAATCAAGGACTCTAGTCACTCTGACTGGACTTGCAGCCTGCAATGGACATTAGGTGTTTAGCACTCATTTCCGCAAGAGAGTGTAGTAGAAACACCAATGAGATGTAGTATTAATCATAAAAATTTCTCGTCATAAATCAAAATGCTTTTATAGTCATCTTTTTTATTCTTCTAGGGTGCATTGCATTTGTAAAGAAACTTCAAAAGTGGAACTTCTGGAGGCCACATTTCAGTCATCCCACAATCAAAAAATTGCTGTAAAACAATCTTACGCAGAAATTCCCCCCAAAAGTTCAGATTTGTATTGGTTACCATTCTATATCTGAAATATAACTAGGATATACATACTCACTTTTTTCTTTGAGTCGGGATCAACCAATGTCACTGAAGCTTTTATTAATGATAAATCTCTCAAATTAGATAAGAAGAATTCCTCCCAAGGAGCCAGCAGCAGTATTCCTTGCCCTTGTTTACCTTTATATACCTGTTCGACCAAGTCGATGTATGTACTGTTGTTTATCAGAGGGTAATCCAACCTGCATTCAGGCTACGCTGCTTAGTAAAAGTTACAAGATGGCACTGGATAATAGGGACAAAATATTGATTCCAGTCATGATGTATGGTTGCACAGGTGCTCCCAAGAAGCGGTGTTTTAGAATAAATAACAAAGATAATCACCTCATATCTATTCAAAATTTTGAGATTGACTCAATGGGAAAAGCACATAATAACATGAAGGACACAAGACAACTACCTAATCAAATTAGTACCTAATGTTAACCGATTCACATTGTATCAGTTTAACAAAATAGGAAGATTCAACAGTCTTTGCCATCAATGGATAATATCAAATCAAAAGCTTTTCTATTTTAAGTATATTCCGACAAATGAATTGCGAGTATTCAGCACCGGTTACACTTACACCTAATTCTTTAGCAGATCTGGGGTCGACTTATATGCAATCTAGCTTCTGATTAAGTTGAATATTCAATTCTAAATATAACACTACCACGTTCAGTCACTCAGAAAAGCTAAAATTTTTGGATACCTTTACACATTACTTAAGCGGATGCAATACCTGTATTACTAGAGTAACATCAGGATAGTCTACTCCACGTGCAGAAACATCAGATGTCACAAGAATAAGTCCTGTTGACTTTCGGAACTCATCAGACACCCTTGTTCTGTAGCTCTGGGCCTTCCTCGAGTGAATCTCGCGTACGTTCAATTTAAGGTCAGAAAGGAGTTCAGCTACAAGCTTTGTGACCATTGCAGTAGTGCAGAATACAAGAACCTGCAATTTCAACAGCAATTCATTTGAGAACTAAAAAAAAAACAGGCTATGAGACATAACAGCAGCTCATACATCAAATAACCATAATAAATACCCTTCATAAATATAAAAAAATAAAATAGCCAAGGAAATTAAGGACCTGAGACTGAGAACTACAGAGAGAAAAAAACTGGAAATCATCCATACATACCTTATAATTAACATCATCAGCAATATGATCTTTTAGAAGTTTAAATATAACTGAAAAGTGTTCGCTGAGTGGCGCAGTTAGATGGGTCTGTCTAACCTGAAACAATCACAAACAAATTCAAATAACTATAATCAGAACGGTTATATCACTAACAGAAAAGGGGGGGATAGATATCTTACTTGCGAGTGTGTCTCCTCGCTACCTTCATCAACAGTGTCGATGTATTCGTGATCACTTTTTAAAGCTATGTGACAGATATTATGAACCTGTTAGCCAATAACACTTTGTGAGCTTTGTCTCAAGTCATTTTTATATAAGATACGTTAAGTTGTAATGATAGAATGAAACCTCTTTTGGAACAGTAGCAGAAAATAGAAGTGTTTGACGCTGTTTTGGAACAGAAGCAACAATCTTTTCGATGTCCTTTTGGAATCCCATACCTAATAATTGGTCAGCTTCATCAAGAACAAGCACTTTTACACCCTTCAAGCGAGTAGCAAATCCAGGTGTAGTCACAGTATGGTCTTTAAGCCTTCCAGGTGTCGCAATAAGAATCTAAAGAGGAGAGACAAGGTGTGGTGAATTTAGAATTATACAAGAATCAAGTTTTCACTTCAGCAGTTATTTTATCTTTACTATCCTCAGTTAAAGTTCCCTGAGAGGACATTAACCGAGTTATTCTAATTAGGAGTAAAAACTGTACTGTGGGGGGAGTACACATGGCGTCGGCAGATTAAAAGGAGTTCAGTCCTAGCATTCAAATTTAGACGGATCCTACCCGAGAAACCAGCTATATGAAAATTTTGACCCAAGGATGCTCATAGGATCTAACTTACGCTGAAGAGTTTCCCTGGAAAATAACTGTATATTCTGGATAGTCATAACTAATTTTACATGCTATAAATCTTTTTTTCGAACGAAGAATTTACCTGGCAAGGCTTTCCCAACAAACGTTTCCGCTCCGTATCTTGGCTTGTGCCTCCAATTACAACTTGAGCACTGATAGAAGGATGATGCTTAAGCAATTTCATAGCCTCTGCAGCAACTTGGCATGCCAGTTCTCTTGTTGGGCATATAATAAGCACACTAATAGGAAACTCTTTTCTACTACAATCCACTGAAGTTGACTTTAAAATGTTCTCAATTGCTGGAAGCTGCAATCGATATTTTAGTTAGAATCGTTATTTTGAAGATGAGTATAAGAATAAGACTTTGTGATGTCTCACATCTTGAGCCTGGATACTAAAGTTGAGAATAATGCCAACTTCATCGAGATCAAAAAGGTCAAGTTCAATACCAAAAATGCAACAGTTTTTCCAGTTCCTGTCCTTGCCTTGGCTAATACATCCTTACCTGCAACACATAATAGATCGCAATGAGAAATAGAACTATTCAGAAACTTGGAGGTGAGATAAAAGTGGCACTGATGGAGAAAATCTCATTTGCACCTGGTCTTCCAAACCTATCAGGTCGACTAAGTTGAGATTACATACATTCCAAAGAGGTCCAAGAATATGGTAGGTTTGAGAATCATGAAATACTGACTGTGAAGAATATGGTATAGGTCCAAGCAAAACATATAAACACACCCGTGTCTAGGTCGTCAGTTACTATAACCACAGAAGCTTATGCACTCGTTCATCGAGAACTTTAAAAACAAATGAGTCTCTCCATAAAGCTGCAAAATTTGCTTAAGAATTCATTGTTATAAGCCAGAGATGTTAATTTAAAATAACCTTTAAGAATGACAGGAAGAGTTGCCTCCTGCACAGTAGTCATTCTCTCGTATCCCATATCTTTTATTCCCTTCAACGACAAGGGAGAAATTGGGCACTGATCAAATCTACAAACATCCAAAAAAAAAAAAAAAAAAAAAACGAAGGATCAGCAATAAAAGTATCAATGGAATTCAAATATTTTCACCTAAGTTTTTAGAACAAATACATTACCTAGTCTGACTCAGGTGAGAATCATTTCCACTTGATAATTTTGGATTCGTCTTGCCATCACTTTCTTTATCTAATTCACTCAATAAATCTCCAAACACAGGAATTTCATCCATTTTACTGTCTGGTGCTTTTTGAGAAGCTATTTGTTGTTTCTGTAGATACCCACCTACCTGAGCGCTCTCTATACTGGAGCTAAAAGTCTTCTTCTTATTCCTCCTCTTCATGTTCTTCTTTGTAGCAGGGGTATTATCATTACCTTTAGATACCTTCGATTTATTAACAAGTTCACCCTCTGCTGCTCTTTTCATTTTCTTTTTTTTGGTGCTATACAGAGACAGAGAGAGGCTGAGAGGAATTAACGTTTTGGGGTTTAGGGTTTTATTAAGATTTATTTTGTTGTTGATATTTTTGCTAGTGGGATCGAAAAAGCGAGCTGAGGAGACTCACTCGGTAACTAGCAGCATCTCTCGTGAAATTGGGATATCCAAAATAAGAACCGGCCGGATTAGGGTAATACAAATTTTGTTCCCAACCAAGACTGTGGGATAAGGGGAATCTAAAATGTATAAAGTTATCTTATTGCCCCTCTTCCTTAGGCTATGACATGTGTCTTTCATTCATTTTCCAAGACTTTTTTATTTTTCTTAGTTCTTTTTTGCAATAGTCCTCGTGGACTAGTAACAATACCATGACGAACTTTCCACGATTTTTTCCAAAAGAAATTTGGTACATAAAAAGTCTCGGTATATTTATTAACCATGACAATTTTTACAACAGACGTCATGGTCTAGTAATCATATCATAACGACACAACATTAATCGTCGTGGTAGATATTTTAGGACAATAATGAACATTCCTATATTTCGACCAAAACTGATCAGATTTTGCCTTATGAGTCATCAAGGTCTAACTTTTATAATTTGATGATACTTAATCAGTCGGCATGGTCGATATTCAGTACCATGACGACACTTTCTGAAAATTTATGGAATTTTTTTGCATCGTCATGGTATTTAATTGATACCGTGACTGCTCTTGAAAATTTGGAACACGAAGAAGCTTTTCCATTAATTTTACAGTCGTCATGATCTTAAAGACTTTTTCAAATTTTTCCAGAAATATTTGATGCTTGAAAAGACGTCATGGTTTGTTATTTAAACAATGACGACTTTTACGAATTTTCCAGAATCGTCATAGTTGAAAATCTTTAACCATGACGATTCTGGGAAAAAAATTATAAATTATAAAAAGAAAATTTGAAAAGATAAATTGAAAAATAAATAAATTAATGATTATCTCTAATTCAATAGGATTAATCTTAATTAATTTAGATTAATGCTAATTAAGTTAGGGGAGTTTAGCCACTTTCATGTTGGGATTTGGTTTGTGTATTATTTCATATATACTAGGTTGATCTTGGATATTGATTTTTGAGATCGTCCAAGAGTTCTTGTATACAATCAGGTTTACGAATATTTAAATATTTAAACTATTGATTTACAAGAAAGATAAACCATATATACAATCATATATAAGGATCTTTTTTGAAGGTCTACTTGTTGAGAGTATTAGGTTTTGTCTTATAGGTCCAAACAAAAAAGTTGGTGGTGTACTTGGTTCCATAATAATCCAGATTGGGTTTCCGCAATAAGCCAGAGTTGATTTATGTGATAAACAATAAGGTTTCCATAATACGCCATATTGGTATTCCACAATTAGCTGAAGTTGGTTTCCAAAACCATAGGGCTTCCATAAAAAGCCGAATATGGGCTTCCACAACAAGACCGATTGGGCTTTCATAATAAGTCATGTAGGGCTTATAAACCATACTGGGCTTATGAGATAAGACATAATAAGCTGAATTGGGCTTTTACGATAACGATAAGCCATGTTTGGGATTCCATAATAAGTCAAGTCGGGCTTCTAAGATAAGCCAATTGTTGTCACTACACCAAATTCCCGGATTAGTAACAGGAATTCGTAACGGCTTATGGGCCGTTACAAATTTCCCGTTACAAATGGCCGTTACAAAAAATTCGTAACAGCCTTAGCCGTTACTAAATTTTAAAAAAATTGTAACGAGGCCAAGCCAGCACTAAATTTTTAATAGGCGTGCCACTCACACGCTTGGTCACACTTATGTCGTAACACCTGCAGATTTTGGGCGTGCGAATCACACACGCGACACTTTTTTCCACCCCACACCAAATCGACTGTAGGATGTTTCTCCCCTTATCCTCTTTTATACTCGATCGATCGATTCAACATTAGAACTTCTCTTCTTCATTTATTTTTTAGTCTCTCTTTCCTCAGAAGAAAAATCTTCTTCTCCCCTTACACTCGAATCATCAGCTGAATCGATAAAGAGATTAACAAATTTCAGGGTTTCAAACATCAGCTGGATCGATTAACGTATTGGGTAAGTGTTTTATCATTCGATTTTAGGGTTTGTTTTCATCGTCTGTTTTTTAGGGTTTCATATGTGAATCGATTTTAGGGTTGTTTTTCTAAAGCGATTTGTTAATCTGTGAATATATTTATCCAATCATTTGCTAAATCATTAATCGATTTCATTTTAGGATTTGAGGAACTTTGAAGAACTTTTGAACAAAGATATTTTTCCTCCAGATGCTGACATTACATAAGAATCATGAGGCTCCTGTTTATTTTGTCTGCCCTCATTACAAGGAGAACATTCAGGTTAGAATATGTTTGAGTAATCATACTTTCTTTTGTGCCTCTTGTATTTTTTTTTCTTCTTTTTATAGAAATCCTTGCTAGTTCTTATTGTCTCTTTCAAATGGTGTTATGAGCAGTTTATCTTCTCAACAGCAGTGGATGGAAAGATAAAAGAATGGCTTTACAATATTGGGATCTAGAGTGGATTATGATGCCCCCGGTCTCTGTTGCACAACAATGGCATATAGTCTTTTGTGGTTCAAGGTTAATTTGGGAGACTTGTTTTTAACCCTCTTGGTATGGTTAGATGATGGATGGCACACCACCAATGTCGATGTAACCGCACCTAGTGCTATAATTGCTCTAGCTTTGATGTTTCGAAGGTAAGATGTTGACAAGTAAAGTTTAAGTAGTTTCTAATCATTCTAATCCTGCAATATGTCCTTAATCATATCTTTTCACTTATCTTCCTACGAGACAAAATCGGAGGTTACAACTTTAAAGCTTTCTATCCCCCACGAGACTCATTTTGACTTGCAATATTAAGGCCTGATTTCATAATGCTTTGCGTGTCATTGCTCGGAACTTTGGGCATATATTGGTGTTCATTGTGAAATTGCTCTTTGGAGCCTTCAGTACATTCCGAGGAGCTCACTATCTTGGCAATGGTTGCGAGAAAAAATTTGGGTTGCAACAACTAGACCTCTTTGCGTATCACTTCCTTTGCGACATGTGGGTTCCATTAGTCGTTATTCATAAACTGACCTTATGCATCTTCTAGTTAATCATCTAATTAAAGATACATCTTTTGTTTTGCATACATAGGCTGGGACAAATGCAGAGAATCTCCTCCCACGCATCGGCTGCATTTTGCTTATGTGCTTATTGGTCGAGAGGATTTAGCATTGTCATGTGCGAACACTCAAGCAAATCCAAAGAGCCGGAATCCCAAACAAGCGTTAACTTAATTTCTGTTTCTACTCCGTACATGCTTTGCATTTACATCCGGTCACGACCCCTTCATCGATTTGATGCAACGAGATTAGATGGTTTCACGATTGAAGATCTTGATTCTCTTGAGGGATCGACAGGAAGATGGTATGGAGCATATCTTCAACTCTAGCACACAATTGCGGTATGGGCGGGATCTGCGATTAAATGAGGCTTTATGATGTATATATATATATATATATATATTTTGTTTCTAAACTTGTGTTGATATCTGTAGGCACTCGTGGTTCCAAAGCTTGTCTTGGCAGGTCGCTTGCCCGCCCAGCAAAATGCAACTGTACGTTCTTTCACATTTCCATTTAATTATGACAGGCTTACATTTGGTCATGTAATTTAGCGGATACGATATATGTTAATGAGCGCAAAAGATTTGGCAGATGATAATAATATCAAGCATTTTATCGTTCCAAAAATCACCCTCTCAAGTAGATTATTAATTTTTTTAAAACTACTCTTTCAAGTAAACTTTTTAGTCTGCAATTATTAAATATGCTCCAATCTTTATACCGAGTTGAGAGGTTTTAATTATCTTTTCATGCTTCGACTTCGACAAATAACCAAAATGTCATTTAAGTCCTGAGATCATTGTATTATGTAAGGCTACATGATTGCCATCAAATATTTACGGCTTTCCCGTGTTCTCTAGTTTCGAAATGTTACTAGACAATGCTGCCTCTTAGTTTTATAGTTAGTCTATTGTATTTATCTTTACGGCTTTCCCGTGTTCTCTAGTTTCGAGAATGTTATTAGACAATCTTTGGCCTCTTAGTTTTTAGTTAGTCTATTGTCTTCATATCAATCAGTTTTTCCCTCGAAACAGTAAATCTTGATCCAAGTATAAGAAATATACGGGGAACTTAGAACTTGGCCCGAGTTTCATAATGTTGTTGTTCTTGGGTTAAGACTGTCACCTTTACGGGTTTGTCATTGTGTAATGTAATAAGAGAGGTTTTGTAAATCGACGCCGGAACCACTAATGCATCTCGGTCCTGTTTTTTTAGCGGGGAAAATCTCAAGAACATGGATAACATATAACAAACCCGAGGAGCCAAATGTTACCCACGCAGTAACTTGCTCCTTGCCATAGGATTGCATGGACAAGTTGCGTGTTTTAACTGTCATCACCGACACTTATCGCATTTCTCACGGTGTAGTACTCCACTTAATTGTTTTGCGTTTAATTACCGATTCTAATCTTTTCGTTTTATTAAGAAATAAGTTCCATGCATAGAACATATAGAGTTTCTCATTTAAGAACTAACAGGAGCACGAAAGCATGACTGTAGGATTGATGCTTGGTTTGGCAGCATCCCATAGGGGAACTATGCAGCCAGATGTATCTAAGGTAAAACTATGTTAAGCCTTTCGTATAGTCTCTTTATACTCGTGTTAATGTATGTTGGTTTCTATTCATAGCTTAATTGATAAGATTACTTATCAGGATAGTACATGATCTCTATATATTTTGCATCCTTACCTTTAGGGTATATTAATAAAAGTAGTCTTACTAATCCAGAGAAGGACTGCATGGATTCACATAAATTTAAAGATTTACAATT
Source organism: Papaver armeniacum (assembly GCA_023531295.1). Classification (NCBI taxonomy): domain Eukaryota; kingdom Viridiplantae; phylum Streptophyta; class Magnoliopsida; order Ranunculales; family Papaveraceae; genus Papaver; species Papaver armeniacum. Next base: position 115,754 of record JAJJWW010019188.1, on the reverse strand, counting down.
TTAGTGGTTTACGGTGTTTTGAAACTTGGTGCTCTTGACTTGTTTTAAACTTTGGGCATATATTGGAATGGGTCCAAGGTGAAACTTTTAGTTTTATTCCTACTATTTTAAACTTGCTCATGATTGATTCTAGAGCGGTCTTTTATGTTTCCAAGGTGAAAGTCCGTTAATATTTTGTTGAACATGATAATCTTGTCTCCTTGCAGGCTCTTTATTTTCATATTCCTTCTCGCCATCCATCTACCTTTCCAATTGGAATTGCCAACACTTTTGCAGGTAAAGAATATCTTATGCTTGGCGTTACCACCACTCTTTACTTGTATACATCTATCACCGATCATGGGGTGCCCTTGGTTACGTAGAAGATAAAAATAAAATTCAATTGATTTCATGATATTTGTGTAGAGAATTTTTTCGGATAAGCTTACTAATAGGTTTTGCCTCTTCGAATCATTTTAAACTTCTTATTGTTTTTCCTCGGTCAGAAACTCTCATGGCTATTGGGATACTCCCGCAATTTGGTGTAGTGTTTAATTCGACCCAAGTGTTTGGTCTTTGATTGGTTTTAATATATTTTTTTCATAATCACGACCAGATTTGGTAATGACTTGTACTTATGGTACCCTTAATTTCATTTTGGATATGCCGTTTTGTTTAGTGAGGAAGGTACACTTATATATCATGTTCAAGTCAAGTTAGTACTTCTAACTGCAACTATATATATCATGTTCTTTTCTAACTGCCGAGTTAGTACACAGCGTGATAACCTCATAATTTCTCCCCTCTAGTTTTGTTCTCGCATCTTGTCGACATCTAAATAGATATTTTTGTGTTTTGCGGAGTTAATTGAATTGATGCTTTCTTTGCAAGTTTGGAGCGAGAAATGTTGGAGAACAAGGCAATCATTAGGTTGGAGAGCATATGCAAGTTTTGTAAGTTTCTATGTGTTTCTATGTTAGATGAATTTGTGAACATAAGAATTTCTATGAACTGATCCTTAGTATTTCATACTTAACAAAAATTTTGATACTTAGAAGAATTTAAGTTCTTTTTTGTATTAAGCTATTTGAATGTGATAAGAATTTGATTGAATGTAAGATGAATTTGATTGAAGAAAATATTGTTGATTGCGGAGGATGAAATGAAAGGTGTATGCGAGGTTGTTTTTTGGAATTAAAACTTATTTCCTAAGTGAGAAAATGAACTCAGGTCATCCTTGACAGTCAATGTTGATCGGCGGTAATTTTTTTGTTTGTTACAAAAATGTTAAATAACGGCTCGAAGTCATTACAACATCCCTGTTGCAAAAAAAAAAATCGTAACGGCCCCGAGTGTTACCACGTGGCAAATTCGTAACGGCTCAAGCACATTACGAGGCCGTCTAAAAAAATTAAATAACGACCACAAAGCCGTTACAAAAAATGTAACACCCACTTTTGCAACAAAGCGAGGGCCGTTACAACCCGTTTTTGTAACGGCCTGGTTCTGTTTCTAATCCCAGAATTTGGTGTAGTGTGTAGTTACGGAGAAGCCTATATGTCTTCCATGTGTATCGTTTTTAGAGGGTACAAACATCACCCCCTCTTAATTCTCAACTTGTTGATGGATTAAGATAACTAAATCCGAATCTTACCGCCACGTTATATATATGGACGCCCTCAAATTATATGTAGAACGGATAATCCTAGTTGATAAAAAATGGTTGCGCTTACTCGAATTATGGGTTGAACCTATCGACATTACAAGACTCGTCTCACGATGAAACTTAGGTATCACGTGTTAAAGTTTTTCATGTAGTGAAATACTCTACGTTCCCAAATACGTGGAGTCGATGATATGACCTTTTTAAGTGGTTGTATCTTTGCTTTAGTATAGCTTAGTTATAATCACAAAAAGGTCCCTATATTTCTCCTAATGGATCGAATTTGTTCTTATTGTTATACTATTATTTATAATTGTGAAGTGGAAAAACTTGAAATAATTTTGCTTGGATGACAGCCGACCAATCATTTCTTTAAAATGTCTATTAATCATCCTCCTTCTAATGTTTACCATGATATTATAACTCCTCGTATTTCAACTGAGGATGATGCAATACTTATTAGAATACCCACTCTTGATGAAATAAAAGTTGTTGTTTTTGATATGAAGCCTTGGACTACACCGGGGCACGATAGCTTTCCAAGCCGATTCTACCGAATATTGTGGGATAATACTAGTATAGATCTTGTTAATATGGTTGAGATTTTTTTCATTCCAAGCACATCTTGGAAAAGATGAATCACAATTTCATTTATTCGATTCAACTTCCCTAAAAATGTTATTGACTTCGATTTATATGACTTTGTAATATGTCTTACAAACTTATTTCTAAATTGTTAACCACTAAAATCAAGACTATTCTTCACAGAATGCCTTTATGTATACCATAACTGGTAACTGATAACATTGTGTTTGTGTATGAGTAGGTGGGTTCCTTGAAAAAAAAAACAAGAATAAGCTTGGATTTTGTGAAGACTTTTGTAGCATGATTCAACAATATATTGGGTACTTTCACCACTTCTATTCTCCTAAATGGTTCTCCCAGACGAGTTTTCACTCCTCGGATAGGCTTGAGACAAGGGTATATCCTATCTCCTATCTCTTCATTATATGCATGGAATCTTTTTCAAGAGCTTTAATTAAAGCTTAACAAATAATCTTATTTGTGGTTAAAGCCAACAAATTATGTCATGTTGTGTTTCACCTTTTCTTGGCACATGATTTTTTGGTGTTATCTATAACTAGACAACTTAATAGAGTCATTGAGGAGTTTACCAAAATTCTGGGTTATGATCGCTGTCGTAGGCGTCAAAAATAAATTACACTTTCTTACTACTCAAAATATAAATATAGCAAGGGCAAGAAAGGATCGTTCCCACAGAGAGGACTTGGTTGTCAAATTGTTTCGGTTTCCTATAAATAACACCGGGGGTTTTCTGATTTTTATATACTAAAATAAAATAAAAGCAAACAATAAAGGTAAACAAATCAAATCAAGGATGAGAAAGTATTGGTCATGGATTTCGTCTTCAATCACAAACATGTTTTCAACACAATAACTAGAATTGATATTTTAATCTCAACTTTTATCAAAGGCCCTAGAATACCTTGATCGCAAGAATACCCCGCTAATCTCCTCTTGTATGTAGCTCGAACTCCATAAACTTCTTCGTCATCACTGTTAATCCCGAGTTCCAACTTCTGCCAGGATCATCGGCAACATCATCATTCTATCAACACCATCCTCTGTTCTTGGTTGTCGAGAAGTAATGACAGCAGCACCTTGAGTAGTCTAAACTGCACCATCATCATACCAAACTCGAACAGCAACCACTCCGTCTTCATCAATCGAACACGCAAAGATCATCGTCCAAAGGCTAGCATCGACAAGACTAACGTGATCATCACGAGCTTCTCTTTGTTCACCATCATATCCAAGAACAATACCGTGTAGCATATGTTCACAGACTCAGTCACCCGTCTTGTCTTGGTTTCTCGAGCCCTCCCGCCATCAATACAGACTTCATATGTACCAGGAAAACCGGTCGTGATTTAAGGAAGAAGGTGGGGTGCTCAGAGTTACTGGCCAGACGCCTTTAACAACATTTGAATTTAAGCTTCCCCCTATTAAATGACTCGACTGCCTTTAGCAGTTCCATTAAAACAGGTCACCCCTTAACAGAATGACTGCCCCTTAACGTTCTTCATACGATGTCGTAATGACTCCGTTCTTTCGGCATTGTCTTCATCTTCGCGTCCTCTACACAATGAAAAGTAGAAATCTTGTATTTGAACGAGTTCCAATTGGTCTTTTTGCTCCAAATGACTCCATTGCACCTAATAAACTCAAAAGCACACATAAGATACATAATTCACAAGAAACTCGTAAAGAAAGCATAAACAATAGATATAAAATTAGGTGTTTTACAACACCTATCAGGTTAGTCTGTCAATATTCAAAAATCTAGTTTAGCTTCCAGTTCTGGAGTTAGTAATCAGGTTAAGAATGACATTTCTAGCATTTTAAATATTAAGAATCTTGCTCTCGCTGATAAGTATCCACGAGTCTCACTTCTGTTTCAAAGAATCGAAGTTCAATCCTTTACCTCGCTGATAGACAAATATGATGAATTAACAGATTGGAAATCTAAATTTCATAACCAGGCTGATAATTGTGCTAGCTCAATCAGTCTTTCATAACCTCGTTACTCACTACTTGGATGTCTTTCCCATTCTAAAAGAACGGCTTGATAAAATGGATTCTACCCAAATGAGATTCTAGTTGAATAATAAAAAGGTAACAAGGGAGTTTACTTTAGAAAATAGGAAAAATAACTTAACCGAAAGATATTGGAGGTATGAGCACCAAACAGACAAATATTTTGAATAAATCATTGGTTGCTAAACTTGCTTAGGGAATGCTGCATTCCTATGAAGCATTATGGGTGAAAATTCTGAGAGGTAAGTATTTTTCGTAATCTTATTTATAGAAGTTACAGAACGTGATATACAAAGACTGGTATTTAACAATATGTGACACATAGGGTAATACTCGGCACGGTGCAAGCCTAAATTTCATGCATGTTGACATGTAAGAAATGGTGGGTCCCACGTGATAGTGGGCATCTAGATAATATCACTAATTTGTAACACTCTCCATTGGATGTCCACTATGTTAAAATGTTAACTCATTAAAACTTTGCCAGAAAATTCGACCCCAAAACTGGGCGAAAGACAAGGAGTATAACACTTGTTGTTTTGATGTGACGTTGACTGTTGCGAACATGATGTCTCAATCAAACTTTGCAAGAAAAATTATTTGGGACAAAACTGAACATTGGAAGCTCATAATGATATTGACAACATTGCTTAGTTTGCTTCCTTAAAACCTTATCAGGGAAAACCAATGCGGTAAAAACCTGATCAAATGATATGTACAATTATCCGATAACTACACCCCAGGAAACTTTATGGATGTAAATATTTTTAAGTGACGATCACCTTTCTATGATTATTATCTCATTAAAAACCTCGCCAGGAAAATTCATAGGTACAAAACCCTGAAGGTAGGAAAACGTGAGTACTCAGAATAATGATAGACCCTCAGATGTTGCCTCGCTAAAACCTTGTCCTCAAAAATCCAGAGGGACCACTACACCAAATTCTGGGATTAGAAATAGAACTAGGCCGTTACAAAAACGGGTTGTAACGGCCCTCGCCTGTTGCAAAAGTGGGTGTTACATTTTTTTCGTAACGGCTTTGTGGCCGTTACGATTTTTTTGTAACGGCCTCGTAACGAGCTTGAGCCGTTACTAATTTTGCCACGTGGTAACAACTTCGGGGCGTTCACGATTTTTTTTTTTGCAACGAGGGATGTTGTAACACTCATAGCCGTTACGAACTTTTTTGTAACAAAAAAAATTCTATGCTGGTCGACCTTGACTGGGTCAAAATTGGTCAATATTGACTAATTTTGACTTGGTCAAGGCCACCTACAGCTCATTTTCTCATTTAAATAAGCCCTGGCATTCCAAATAACCAAAGATACATACACCATTTATACCATCCATCATCCACATTCAACAATCAATTCAAATCACATTCAATAACCAATCCACACATTCTTTTCAGTACCAATTTTTTTTGTTAAGTATCAAATTCTAAGGGAAATACATAGAAACTTACTAAGTTCCTGAATTCAGTTCATAGAAACTTTCTAAGCCCCTAAGTCAGTTCACAAATTCTTCTAGCTTAAATCACGAATACTACTAGAAAACTTACAACACTTGCAGTGCTAAGGGACCTAATGAGCCAAGCACTTCCCAAATACTAGTCGCCAAGCACAAATCAGCCCTAAGCTATCCTTGCGGCATTCTTTCATCAAGTTCTCCATAATCCCCGCCTTGAGGTTGATAATTAACAATCCATACTACACAAAACAAACCAAAAACATCTATAAGAATACCAAGATACCTTCTATAGGGTGGAAGTTTGAAGGTTCATACAAGTAGATGAGGTTGGTAATCTATCAAGAGCTTCTTCGGAAGCATCACCAAAGACCCTACGCAATCGAGCACGATCCAATCGGCACATGTGCGGTGTAATTTATTTAACTTTTGTTATTTGGACACGCATAACGGGTAAAGAAAAGGAGAGAAAATGACACTTTTCTTATAATTTTCAATAACCTTTGAATACAAAACTGAGGCTCCGGATATTTGAAACCAAGCAATGGTCCTCGAGAGCATCCAGTCACAAACCTGCAGATAGCCTCAATTTTTTGTCATTTCATATAATGCATAATGCCGATGCTTGATGGTAAATTACAATCTAAGACTGCAATGCTTAGCACGCAGGTAGTGAGCCTAGTCTTTTTTCCATTTTAGGTGCTATCAAAACATTTCAGCCCAGTAACTTAACTAAGTTGGCTCAATCATTCAATGGTAATATGTGGCTCTACTTCACTTACAAGCTATTGCGCATTGTAGGTTGTATGCAATCAACGGCTCACTTCAAAAATTTCTTCTAATTTTCCAAAGAAAAACTCTCCACAACACCCAAAACATTTCGATGACATAGTGATCCTAAAAAAAAAAAAATCCAGACGTATCAGTTGAAAGATAAATATAATCCAGTGATCATTGACAACAACCTCGAGAGGGAGAATTATGTTGAGAAGCACAAAGACACGACTTACAACATGGTATCCACCACTATAATGAGTATAAGTTCGCAAGTCGTCCACATCCAGGCCCTAGTACGGCTACTGGGGACTGAGGGCAAAATCAGATGATGCAAATTGTAGGCAATTCAAAGTACATCTAGTGATGGAATTTTGTGAGCCAGTAATGGGAATTCATAAAAGTCGAAGCCTGACACAAAGCCAGCTTGAACAGCTTCATCCAGTTCCAACCAACCCTGGTCACATCAATAAAATTGGATCGTGTACAAAACAATCATTCGAAGTAACTCTATAAGAATCTATGAATTTGAAATTGAAGATACATAGATACCTCATCTGAGGTCAAGTGACTGAGATTTTCATTGGCAATCTCTTCACAACGAACAGTTGCAACCATTACCTGAACAGCAAAAAGAAAAATATGTTAAAGAAACTGAAATATAAAATAGAACAAAAAATTGATTCCCTACACAACAATTTATAGACCTTATGAGCATGAAGGTTAAGGTACTGTCTAGGATAACTTTACATATCTGCTGTGCACTAAAACCAAATCCTGAAGCTGGGACTACACACCATCTATCACCGGCAAGCCCTCCCTGGAGCAATAGAGTGGATAAACCTCTTTCTTAACTGCTCAACCTTATAAACAAAGAAGATGACTTAAAACACTTGGGTGATGCATATGGTAATAGGATAGACCCAAACACCACTTTCTGGTATCAATTACAAACAAAAACAAAGGCCGTGACAAGCAATTTGGTCGGAGCATAGTGTGAAGTACCTGCTTTTTGAACTGCTCCTCCTCCTCGTACCTAGATAGACAAATTCCAAATCCATTGAACACCATAGTCAAATCTAACTCAATAGTTCTCGAAGACTTACTTGTTCTTCCACCGCTTACTGTGAGCCTTAGCAAATATATCATTTGAAAGAACATCCGAGTTTCTAAAAATCGTCGAAGATACTACAATCGGTATTCGCACTCAAATACATATAAGACTTGGAAGTCTTGAAAAATTCTAACCTTGTAAAGTTCTTCATCGAATGGAGTTGGCGGCGGTGTGTAGTTCTTCCACCCAGTTCCTCGGAATGCAATGCTAAAATTGATTAGTTCCCGATTGAGAAGTACCCAACTCCTTCAAAATAGAAACCTTTTCCTCTAGTAACATTAACACCCCAGTTTAACAATAATAATACTTTACTTACAACCATATATAGCATTTGATTCAACTTCTCTAGTATTGAATTGGCCTTTGAGCTTAAGATCTTAAGCATCTTTAAAGAAAGTATGTACCTTTAAGGGCAAGTACACCAATCACCATCTCCTGGAGCAAACCATCAATACCCATTTGAATGGAAAAAATCATAAACCCGAAATACCAATTTGAATGTAAAAAATTAAAAATCGATGACAACTACTTTGGACAACCATATACAAACTATCATGCACAAATAGTTTCTTTTTAATGGATAACGTATGGTGGTGTTTGTCTTTTTATGGCATCTCGAATCTAAGTTTAGTAAATCGAGAAATGTTATAATAGTTCAAGCTAGTAACATTTAAAGATAAAAGCACCGAAATTAAAATCTTTTGTGGAGATCTCGCATATGCTTCCCATCTACGCCACTTATGCTTATGGGTGCATATGCTCACACCATAAGAAGCTATCGGTCACATCATTATCTACACTCCAAAAATTAACCTACATTATCTGGTTTACCAAGAAAAATACTCGTTACACGAATAAAATATTTACAAAATAAAGGATTACGAAACTTTACAATAACTGAAGCAAGAAGGTGACTTGTTTCCACCCTGAGAACTGGATGTCATTTTTCAAAGGACATACACTTGCAAACCTCATCAGCGTCGTCGTCATTCATATCAATTTCATTCTCTACTCATTTGGACCTAATGATGGGTCACCCTTGAGTACATGTATATCCTTTGACTGTGGCACCGTATTCTCGTATTCTTTATTAAGCCAAGTTGCTGCAAGACCATATTCAACATGCTCGTGTATTGTCTACAAAGACAACAAATTCTACAACCAAGTTTGAACTTTTCGGCAAGGAAAAATAGCAATAACTTGGTAATTTTATAGTCAACGTATACACAAAACAGAAAATGACGCTTTGAGTCCTTATCTCAGCTTCTAATCGGCATCTATCAGCAGCTGTTTCCTTATCTGCGTCGATGCGGGGAGAGACTGCATTAGTATCCACAACAAAAACTAAAATGAAAACCGAATGATGGTCTTCTCATTAACCTTCGCAAGTGATACACCCATATCAATCAACTCTGCATTTTTTCTTTTCTTTTATGAACAGAATTCTGTCCTCTAACAGAAATACTAATTTCTGGAACTTAAAAACAAAAATGAAACGAAACGGCTGAGATAATAATATAATCAATTCAACTATATCACCATACTCAACTGTTTCTTTTGTAATCATGAACACAAGAAACCCTATAGTTCCTAGTTTGGGGAAAAACTAAGAGTAAACCCTAATTCCGTGTGAAATAAAAAACTGAACCCTAAACATCCATCCATACTTCAATCAAGAAAAAACCCCTCATAGATTATTCAATTTATACATCAATTAAACACAACTCATAGTTAATTTCAGAAACCCTAAATCAATTTACCATTTCTGTTGAGTTGAATCAACACTTGATTTAACAGCACCACCATGAATCACCGGGGTTCTCAACAGATCCATCATCTTTTCATGATTTCTTCACCTCAAGAAAACCCTAACCCTAACTCTCTCCCCGATTCATCACCTCACACAGAGAACCTAAAATTCCTACTTATTCTCCTTAGTACATCAACAATTATAAAATCAACCTCATCATCTATACAGATTCATTCTCTATTTTTCTATAATCAATTTTCACTTCTCAGAATCGCCAGAGAGAAGAAGAGAAACGAGAGCAGAAGGAACTGCCAGAGAGAAGAAGAGAATAACAAAAATGAAAGAATGGTCGAGAGAGGAGAGAAAAACCTAAGGATAAGGAGGGGGAGGAAACATCCTCTAGTTCAGTTTGCTGTGGGTGGGAAAATCTATCAAGCATGTGAATGGCACACGCGCATACTAAAGGTGTTACGACTGAAGTGTGACCAAGCGTGTGAGTGGCACGCCTATAAAAAATTTCGTAACGGCTTATGCTTGTTACGAAATTTAAAAAAAATTAGTAACGGCTTCTTCCTGTTACGAATTTTTCGTAACGGCCATTTGTAACAGGAATTTTGTAACGGCTACAAAGCCGTTACGAATCCGGGAATTTGGTGTAGTGGACAAAAACCAGGACGAAGGAAAATAGTACACCATATCATCCTGCGGGTAGCAATAGACTCGCATGCCTCATTAGAACCTCGGTAAGGAAAACCCAATGGGAAAAAAACCTTGACTAAGGAAAAAGAGTACATGACGTAGTGTCCAACATGCCCATATCCATAGACTTCCACGGCTTAAATCCCCCTGATGAGTAACCACCTCAGTTGATCATTGTGCTTGATAGTATTTCATAGAGATCATGAACCATATTCGAATGTCTTCAAAGAAGAGCTTGACTTCCTTTTACTCGAGAAACTTGGTCTCGTTTTCCTCTATGCAATTCCTTAATGATATTATGATTGTGTTAGCTATTTGATCTCAACTAGCTTTGTCTGAATAATCGTAATCGATCGAAGGAAGTATAAGTATCCTCCACTACCATAATAATGGCTAGGAGAATATTTTGTTGCTTTAACAAACTTGTTGAAAAATCGAAACTCAAACAGATTAGCTTTCTCTATGGGACACACTCTACGATCTTTAATCCAAATATCAAGTGAAGTGGTACCACGAAGATGAAGAACTTTTATTCGGACCAATGTCTCTATACCGGTGTTGGATGGTACCAGATAGTACCAGCCTTACATGTAAAGTACAAACCCAATATCAAACACATATAGCATATTTGAGCTACTATACCATTTACACGTCTTTGGTGTAATATAAACCACAAAGTGACACACCTCCTTTGTTAAGATGTAAACCGACCAATCTTAAACTTAAGAGATTGAATGACTATCATTGTATTAGCTTTTCCATTTAAACATGTTTAAACATTCAAGTTTGATGAAGTTAATGGAATGCTAGCTACAATATTCATACTGCAATCTTGTTTTACCAAGATTCTAATCTCGAACTCTTGCTTTAAGCATTTTCGTGCTTTAGAGAGCTCTTCAGGAGTTCCAATCAAGTAGATGTTGTATACATTAAATTTCGCAAATACAAAGTTTATGGGAATATAAGATGGATCACATATCCCTGGTTTAATAAGCATTCACTTAGACTATTGACCACATTCTTCCATAATGTTTCAAACCACACAAGGCTCGATTAAGCTGGTGAATACATATGATATGCTGTTTCTACTGAGAACTGAAAATCTTTAGGAATTTTCATGCATATATTTGTATCTAGTCTTTCATACAGATGAGCAGAAACCATATCCATTAGATGGACGTCGAGTCGGTGAAAGAATGCCAGACCAATACCAAGAAGGTTATCATATCCATAACATGAACATGTTTCCTTGGAATCCATCTCAGGTTTCCGTGAAAAACTTTGTGCCATTAGTTGACATCACTTTTCTCATTATGCGCAAACACCCAAATGTAGCCAATACGCCTCATATTATTGGATTTCAGGACTGCAAACACCCACCCATGGCCAAGAGTGTCTCACATTATCGAGTGTTCGGATTACAGTACCAAAACCATGCATTTTGCGAGCAACTATTATTCTGCCTGGATCTCTCCTTTCTAGTTTAACCAATCATTCATTTGACGATATTTTCCCCATAGAGAGTGGTTTAGCACCAACATTATTTATGACGATATCAATGGATACTTTGACTATGTCACTATAAATCATTATATTAGGATCCAAGATTCTCTGTTACACGCATGCTTTATGGAGATTCCTCCATTATGAAGTTCCATAGTCTATTATGGAGATTTCTCTATTATACTATACTCAGAGAATCTGACCTTCCTTTGATAGTCTCTTCAAAAGTTCAATCTTTCAATGATTGCGACTGATTCTTTCATTTTAGGAGGTGCAGAATATTTTAAATCAACTAATCATCCACGTTTTTTGTGTGTTTTAAATGACACACTTGTTACTACAATCACAGCTTTCCAAATAAGCAATTTGATTTGCAATTCTGAAAATACCAAATTTTATGCATGTCTTTCATTGCTGAAAACATCTAGATGAGATACATCCTGGTTTGTCTTTGTGCGAACCCGGATACTTCACGCCGTTTTTCAGGCGGTAGCCTTTCCTCCCCCCCCCCCCAACGGTGGAAAAAACTTTCTCATCTAATTTGCAAATATTGTAGTAGTAGTAGTATGTAGCATGTCTCAAGCAAAAACATGTCAATGGTTTCATGAGTAATAAGTTCAAAATGTTTTATTGATACGTATTGATCTCTGTACCTTGGCGACTATTATTATAAAAGGTGGAATTCAGAATAATAATAGACAAGAAACTTAGAAAACAGAACACAAGTAGTAATTCGAAGAAATATATCTTCTCTAGATTATGAACAATAAAACTATTACAATTCTCTCTTTGTTACGCTCACAATCTCTCTAAACAGTAAACAACTGTTTTGCTAAGCTTTCTTTCACAATAATCTAGTATTGCCTCACAAACTTCTTTATAGGTGATTTGCCTCGCAAACCTCCTTCTTTCGTCTAGGTGTGTCTGTATCACAAACCACACTCTAGATGTCTTAGTTATGAGCTAAACATCTCTACTTATAGATTTAAAGGTTTCCCAAACCTTATAGGAATCTATTTCCTTATCTAAGAATAATACCTTTTCTAGGTATATTTCTTTATCTAGGAATCATTCCTTTTCTAGAAAGAATTCCTTGTCTAGGTATATTTCCTTATCTAGGAATATTACCTTATCTAGGAAGTATTTTCTTTCTAGGTATATTTCCTTATCTAGGAATATTGCCTTATCTGTGAAGTATTTCCTTATCTAGGAATACTTCCTTACTTGGTTTGGTTTCCCAAACCTTCTAGGAATATTTTCCTTTTGTAGGAATATTGCCTTAATCCTCAATTTGTCTTGAGGATCACTAGTTCCCAGAGAGATAAAGATACACATGTATCATGCCCCCCCCCCTTAAGAACTTGAACTCCTGTGAAAGTTATATTTGGAAGTTAGGGAACCCGAGAGTTTCTTTCACCCTGCTGAACCATCTTTCTTTGCTGGAAACTTGACCTTGACGTCTAATTTGAAAAGCATCCATAACTCCTCTTCTTGTCTTAGACAATCTTCGCTCCATAACGCAATTTTGTTCGAGTGGTTCTTCTTCTTATTCTTTCTCGTTCTTTTCTTCAAAAACACCAGATGAAAACGTAGTCTTTTTTTTCGTCTTCGGCTTAGGTGTATAAGACCTCATGTCTGTTTGTAGCGCAGCCACCTTCTCGTTCGTAGTTAATGGTTCGCTTTGCTTAGGATCATCAACTAACTTTCCCATCTTTGGTTCTCTTGTTCTTTAAACGTTTTCTTGCTTCTCGAGTAACTCACCAAGCTTTTTGTAGAGAGATATAGTGAAGACCATAAACCACAGAAATCTTCCCTAAAAGAAACGAACCTTGCTCTAATACCAACTTGATACGTATTGATCTCTGTACCTTGGAGACTATTATTATAAAAGGCGGAATTCAGAATAATAATAGACAAGAAACTTAGAAAACAGAACACAAGTAGTAATTCGAAGAAATATATCTTCTCTAGATTATGAACAAGAAAACTATTACAATTCTCTCTTTGTTACGCTCACAATCTCTCTAAACAGTAAACAACTTAAACTGTTTTGCTAAGCTTGCTTTTACAATAATCTAGTATTGCCTCACAAACTTCTTTCTAGGTGATTTGCCTCGCAAACCTCCTTGTTTGGTCTAGGTGTGTCAGTATCACAAACCACACTCTAGATGTCTTAGCTATGAGCTAAACATCTCTACTTACATATTTAAAGGTTTCCCAAACCTTATAGGAATCTATTTCCTTATCTAAGAATAATACCTTTTCTAGGTATATTTCTTTATCTAGGAATCATTCCTTTTCTAGAAAGAATTCCTTGTCTAGGTATATTTCCTTATCTAGGAATATTACCTTATCTATGAAGTATTTCCTTTCTAGGTATATTTCCTTATCTAGGAATATTGCCTTATCTGGGAAGTATTTCCTTATCTAGGAATACTTCCTTACTTTGGTTTGGTTTCCCAAACCTTCTAGGAATATTTTCCGTTTGTAGGAATATTGCCTTAAATCGGTAATCCCTCATAAATTACAATTTTTGTCCTCAATCCGTCTTGAGGATCACTAGTTCCCAGAGAGATAAAGATACACATGTATCATTTATGATCAACATAATCATTCAATGAATGCACAAGAACAAGAAAATATTCACCATCAATGTGCGAGAGCATTACCAAGATGTTACAACATCAATAACAGACAAGAGTTTCATTCAAAATCTATAGGAGTGTAGATATACATTTATCACCTAGGTGACCAGTCGAGTCATTTAAGACTACAAGACTATACTCTCAGCCACCTAATTAAGTGTCTGTGGAAACTCATATCAATGGGTAGCATTGTATAAAAAGTGACCTTAATTTTCTCATCATGCTTTCTAATAAACATCAAATTTTAACCAAATCTAGGACTACACCCAACAAACGTATATAAGTGAGAAAAAACTCAATATGGACCGAGTCTCGCAATCATATAAGCTTTGTCGATAATTTCTCTACAAAGGGGGATCTTTATCCACAATGGTTTCGTAGCTACTCGAACATTATCGAAATAATTTTTTAATCGGCTAATAAACTATCTTACACCGATCTCTAGCACATGAGGATATTCTAATCCATTGGTACCAAATTTCAATATGCGGATATTCAAACACATGAGATATGGACGTCATCCGATCGATTGGCATACCTCGTACAAGAGGTTTTCGTCTATGCTTGTACACATATTTTCAGGAAAATAATCGCTACGATTCCATGGCACGCCTTGCAAGGACTCTATTTAAACCAAATCCAGCTAGCGTACTCTTGCTAATTTAGCAACAGAGTAATCTCCAACACCCTGGGCATTTATTGGCATGGAAATTTAGATGAGACACAATTGGAATTATCCAATATCGTCGAAGATTCTCCCACATTTGTGTTAGCTTTATTTTCTTTACTATAAATTTTAACTAAAACAAATCCATTGGGTTATCCGCATCCAATCCGTCCATCCGCGTATCCATTGGATACAAATCCGTTGGATTTGGATTCGATGCGGATGCCAAATTTGAAATCCGTAATGTATTGGATTGGATGCGGATGAGGTGAAAACCGGTCCATACCGGCCCATGCTCACCCCTACATAACACAAATATTTGATTAAAATTCAAAAAGTTGAATATATACCACAAATATGAGTTATTTTTTATACATACCCATTTGGATATCTTTTCGTATACCACAACACAGATACTGCCAATAACACGTACAAAGTGTCATGAGATGTCTAACTACTCTCTTTTAACAATAACAAGTCCTAATAAATAGAAAATCAAGTTAGGCATATATACAGAGACTACTATATAACTATTTAGAAAAAATTAAACCAAATAGATTAGGATAGATGAGAATCATCCTTTTCGTGCCGTTAATGTTTTATAATATTATCGTTATAGGTTTCAAATTAATGCCATAGAACCATATGTTTAAGCAAAAGAGCGTAAACAACTATACAAGCTTATGGGAAGAAAGCAGGAACGAGTTCCTTTCTCATTCTCTTAGTTCTGGAATTAAGAGCCTAACAAGGCTATTTATAGAAGTTATATATACATGATCTCACAAAGGTTGGTATTTAAACACATGGGATAATACTCAGCACTGTGCAAGCCTAAATCCCAAGTCTCATGCACGTTGACATGTAAGAAATGGTGGTTGGATTTGCTATTTTATTATTGAGATTTTAACCATGTGGCTGACTCTTCACCCAAGCATGGTATTTCGTTACAAAATGGTCCACAAGAATGGACTGACAATATCCCTCTCTGGATACAGTTATGTATTCAAGACTCCGCGTAATTTTCATTTATCAATAATTTCCTGTTAAAAAAAAACAAACTCCAAAATCTGTTTTCCGCCTGCGACCTACACTTTCTTCTTTGCCGCGGGCTTCTTTGTCATATCTTAACAATCTATTTGAATCTAAGACCAGGGACATTTTTAGTCCCATCTTGCCAATAACAAGCTTCGAGATGGCTGGAGGGCTATCAAGTCCCATGCTGCTGCTGAACTCGTTGGCAAGCTCAACAAGCCTGGATTTATCACGTGCCACCGTCTTATTGGAATTATAGAATCCCAACCATGCTTGGTATGCCGCTTCTTTGTTTTTCATTTCTACTTCGGATAGGGCTCTGTTCCACCTGCTCAAACTCTACTTGTAAGTACACATCATTTTCTATGTTTTCTTTTTCATCATATAGAAAGAAAAAAAAAGTAGTGCCTTGTTAATACGAACTGTAAATTCTTAACCTGAGTTATGTCATCCAACAGAACTGAATCTTCTATCCTTGGTAAATAATATCCCAGGGAATAGTCAAATCACACAAAGAACTAAATATTTATTTGGACTATAAATTTTTTGGGTTTATTATAGCGAAACCAAAATGGGGTAGAATCACCTTTTTCTTTGTGTCAGGATCAACCAAAGGTGCTGAAGCTTTTGTTAATGGCAAATCTCTCAGATTAGATAAGAAGAATTCCTCCCAAGGTGCCAGCAGCAGTATTCCTTGCCCTTGTTTACCTTTCCGCCCCGTTCTACCAAGTCGATGTATGTACTGCTCTCTATCTGATGGTAATCCTATCTGCAATTTTAGTACAGTTTGCTTCTAAAAAGATTAAGAAAAAACCATGGCCCTCCAAGAAGAAAAAGAAGAAGAAAAAAAATTTACTGGACAATTAAGTTTTTCCGTTGTAACCAGAGATACTACCTGTATAACAAGGGTAACATCTGGATAATCTACTCCACGTGCAGATACATCAGATGTCACAAGAATAAGTCCTTTTGACTTACGGAACTCGTCAGAAACCCTTGTTCTATAACTTTGGGGTTTTCGGGAATGGATTTCGCGTACATTCAAGTTAAGCTGATTAAGGAGGTCAGCTACAAATCTCGTGACCATAGCAGTTGTGCAGAATACAAGAACCTGCAATTTTCCCCGCAAATTAAATACACATGATATATGCCAGAAAATCTGCTTCTTCAGCACACACCAACCGTAAACATATGATGAATATGAATATTATCGAATGATGAAGTCCATATTTTCTTAACTGCATGAGGTTAAAAGACAACTTAAAGTTAAAATTCCTATGCAACTTTAGAACACATTTGTAGTAGTATCGAGAAATTGTAATCCAAAATGCTTTCCTATTTTTACATCCCAACCATTTCCAAGATAGTAACCTTAGCAGCTCTTGCTAAAGTAGTACACATGAAAATTTGGTTTCAAGAATAAATACCTTATAGTCAACATCGTCTGCAATATGGTCTTTCAGTAGAGCATATAACAGTGAGAAATGTTTGTCGAGTGGCGCAACTAGATGTGTCTGTTGAACCTGAAACGACTCCCAAGCAAAAGCAAAAAAGTTTAAGCATTTCACGGAAGCCGTAAATCACCATTTGAAGGACCAAAAGGGTACATAAAATTACCTGTGTGTGAGTCTCCTCACTGCCTTCTGCAACAGTGTTGATGTATTCGTGATCTCTTTTCAAAGCTATGTGACAGACTTGGCGAACCTGCAGACCAACTAGTACCTTCAGACCTTTCTCTAAATCAGAAGAAATTAGAAAAGTTATCTAACAAGATAAAATTATACCTCTTCTGGAACAGTGGCAGAAAATAGTAGTGTTTGACGCTGTTTTGGAACAGCAGCAATGATCCTCTCTATGTCTCTTCGGAAACCCATATCCAGCAGATGGTCAGCTTCATCAAGAACCAGCACTTTCACACCCATCAACCGTGTTGCAAATCCAGGCGTGTTTTCAGTGTGGTCTCTGAGCCTTCCGGGTGTGGCGATAAGGATCTGAAGGGGTTAAGCGAAGATTCACTTCTCAGAAAATGTGCTGTAAAATTTTCAGGTTGGTAGGTATTCATCATTCTACAGGCTACAAATACTCTTAACCATAACTTTTTACCTGACACGGATTTGCCTGTAAACGTTTCTGCTCCAACGCTTGCCTCACACCTCCAATTACAACTTGAACACCGAGAGTAGGATGATATTTCAGCAATTTGGTAGCCTCAGCAGCAGCTTGACTTGCTAACTCTCTTGTTGGGCATATGACAAGCACGTTTATTGGGGGTCTCTTCTGATCACGATCGACAGAAGCTGATTTTACAACTGCTTCAATTGCTGGAAGCTGAAATTAAAACTTCAAAGTTGAGCACTGAAAAACACTCCCTGTGACATCTCACACCTTGACACTTCAAAGACATTCCCTACTGAAATGGGAGCATGCAACATACACTCAGAGCATAAGAGGTAAGTTCGTTACCAAAAATGCTACAGTTTTCCCAGTTCCTGTCCTTGCCTTGGCCAGAACATCTTTCCCTGAAAGACAAAAAGGTTGTTGTTAAAACAAAAACAATCATATATGCGGCCTTATGTTTGAGTTTTATCTCACCATGATATATGATACATGAATAACGACTGACGTTGAATTTTTTTTCTATTTTATAGTAAAGAAAAATGAAAATAAATCTCCAAGTCCAGGACCGAGGAACTAATAGAAATATTCAACTACAGTAACAGAAGCCTTTACATATGCTAATACGAAGTCTAGATGAGGACGACTTCTATATAGATCAGCAAAAGATATTAGCTTCAGAACTATTTTAACTTTGTACAGCACAATGGCTAAGATCCACACTGTTATGTGTTACCTTTGAGAATGATAGGAAGAGTTGCCTCCTGCACCACGGTCATCCTCTCGTAGCCAGCATCCTTAATTCCCTTCAACGATAAGGGAGATACAGTACATTGATCAAACCTAAACATCAGAAAGCGAAAGGTTCAGATACAAATCGTATCAAGATATCTATAATAGAAAGAGTAGTAAAGTCCATTTTCCCCCGAAAGCAAATACAATCCAAAACCAAAAACAACACCAGTATCTCTCACTCGAACCTTTAGAGGTTCAGATGTTACTTTTTAGATACCATGAGAACCCAAATGACACAAAAACAATGGCTAGTACCAGTTTTTCTCCCAACATCATTGCAGAGAAGCATGGAGCTAAAAGCAATATTTATTGCTTACACTAGAAAATATCAACTCAATGTCTACAAAAATCTAACATAAATATCAACTCTGTTTCAATTCTACATGAAATTGTTTGGTGAGTACCAATTCTAAAATGCTAATATGCCACACTCAATCAATTTAAATATAAATTAAGATCATAACTATATAACAGGTACCATATTATATTTACCTGGTCTGACTTAGATAAGACTCAGAATCTACACTTGATACTTCAGGAATCACCTTCGCACCACTTCCTTTGGCTGATCCACCCAATGAACCCAACCCCTTAAACCTATCAATATCGGTACCTTTGTCATCCTCTTCACCATCTTCGTCACTGTATTCACTGTCATCATCTTTGAGCGATTTCTCGAAACTAGAAATTGTGTCTGAATCATAATCCCCTCGTCATCTTCATCGTCTGAGATCAAAGCAGCTTGTCTACCAGAAGGTTTTAACCCTCTCTGTAGACTTGCACCCCCTCGACCCCCCGCCCATTACTGAAGGAAGAATTCCTTCCACCTCTTGTGGCAGGGGAAGAAACTCCACCCTGAGTATTGAATTCCCTCCTCCTTGGAGTTATCTCTTCATCTGATGATGACTCGCTAAACCGTTTCTTTGTACCAAAATTTGACACAGAATTATTTCCCCTTGAACCCCTAGGAAAAGAACTAGTCCCACCTCGAGAACCTCGACTATTACCAACAGAAAAATCATCTCTTCCCCTCCTTGGAGATATCATTTCACTCCTTCCACCTCTCTGATTCCTCGAAGTTGAATATGAACCCCTAGTTCTATCAGTATCCTTATCTCTCTGATAACCCCTATCCATGTCTGAACCATCACTATCGTTGTTGTTCGATCTAACACGAAAAGAATCGGTTTTTAATCCACCAGCCCAATCATTAAGTTCCTCTTCATCCTCAATGAGACTTTTTTGTTTTGCCCCTTTACTTCCAAAGCTCCCAGCTTTGAAACTCTCTCTCTCTAAACCACGCCCACCTCGTGAAAATTCTGGATTCCTAGCAACACTCCTACTACTACTACTACCTCTACCACCATTTCTAGGTCGAAAAGAACCAGTAGAAAAACTTCTAAGATTTGATTCTTCATCAGACAACAACATCGGAACAGCAAAATTTCTTGAAAACCCTAGGTAGTTAAGTTTGGACGGAAAAACTCTGGAGAAAACAGAAATACTACGAGAGCACTGAAAGTTGGAAGCTAGTTTCATGGTGGAAAAACTGGTACTTGTAGATACAGAATTATTGACTAATTGACTAGGCATACCAGACACTCTTTAAATGAGAATCAAACCCCTAACCCTTAGCCGTTTTCTGCTGCTACTCCAAGTGAATTTGATGAAGTTAGATGTGTTTGAAAACCTTTCGCAGGGAAATTTGGTAGGGTTTTTGTTTGAGAGAAGAGGGAAATGCAAATTTAGGGTTTAAGCATTGGAACGGATGGATAAGTGCATTTTCCAGGTTCTTTGGCGGGACCGCGGGAGTGTGATTATAAGGTCCTAGTCTATAAGACGGTATAGTTCTCTCTCTCCTCTTTCTCTCTAGAAGAAAGGAAAGAAATCCTAGCCTGGCCCAATGTTTTTTTTTTCAAGTTTTACCTAATAGCTAATCCCAATCCTAATCCAATACCATATGTTTTTCTTTTCTTAAGTTTTTTTTGTTCTTAATGTTTAATTGTTTATTGCTATATTTTCTTAGCTACGATTTTTTTATGGAAAAATATCGTTTGGTCCTTTTTTAAGTGGTCCCATGTCTGTTTAGTCCTTTGGGAAAATGTCTTTACTGTTTGGTCCATAATAATTTAAGAATATAAAACAGACAAAATTACCCTCCCCGTGTTAATTTTTAATTATTTTTTTGTGCGTTCATTCGTCAAAATGAACTCACATTAATTTACTTATTTTTTTTCGTAAAACATATAAACCAGAGTTCATTCCAGAAATGAACTCCATATAAAACCTAAAAAAACTAGAGTTCATTCCAGAAATGAACTCCATATAAAAACCTAAAAAAACCAGAGTTCATTCCAGAAATGAACTCCATGTAAAAACCTAAAAAAACAGAGTTCATTCCATAAATGAACTCCATATAAAAACCTAAACACACAAATCTTCATCTTCTTCATCATCTTCATCGATTTCAACAGCAGCAGCAACATCGATCGTCATCAAAACAACAAAAACAAACATGAAATCATCTTCATCATCTTCGTTTCAATCTTCATCTTCTTTGACAGCAACAGAAAAAGTTAAAATCAAATCTTGTGACGAAGAAACACATAAATTTATCGTCGTGTTCATCATCATCTTCAACCGCAACAACATCAAACAGAGAAGAAAAACAAAGAATCTTGTCGCAAGTCGTCGTCTTGTTCATCATTTTTATATAATCATCGTCTTTATCATCTCTGCAAGTCGTGAATAATCATCTCTGCAAAATCAAAACCCTAAAATTCACACAAATCTTCATAGTTTATGCAGCAGCAGAAGAAAAAAGAGAGAGAGAGAAACTGGATCTGAATATATGGAGGTGAGAGAAAGTAAATATGAAAATGATTTCCTCTCTCTTGATAATTGAGTATATATGTCCTATGATGACGTCATAGATGATGTAATGGTCCCAAAAGGGTATTTATGCCACTCCAAGATGACAATTACATCATCCATGATGTCACCCTAGGACCAAACCATTATTTCTAGGACCAAACAATAATATATTTTTTCAAAAAGGACCAAACAGACAATTGACTGAGTCAACTGGACTACACTCATCCTAATATATTATTTCTAGGACTAGATGGTATTTCCTACTTTTTTTTACTTGAGTATGTCAATTGTTCATTAAGATTTTTTTTAATTATTTAATTTACTGTCATTTGGAATGATGGTCTCTTTACTTGAGTCCGATTTCTTCAAATCTTAATGACTGAATCGTGGTTTGTAAACTTTAAGGGATAATTGGAGTTTAGTACTGGGTTTTGACCAACACTAGGCTTTGGTCTAACATTTGTCCAATGTTAGGGCTTGGTACCTGGACTGGACGTTGACTCGCGTTGACTAGGTTAAGTCCTAACTTATGTTTAGTAATTATTAATAAATTTATATAATAGTGTACCACAGACTCATTCTTAGTTCAATGATAGGTGTAGAATACACCGTATTTAATATCTAGTATTTATGCTTTCTTTGCGAGTTTTCTTGTAAATTATGTATCTTATGTGTGCTTTTGAGTTTATTAGGTGCAATGGAGTCATTTGGAGCAAAAAGACCAATTGGAACTCGCTCAAATACAAGATTTCTACTTTTCATTGTGTAGAGGGACGAGAAGATGAAGACAATGCCGAAAGAACGGAGTCATTCGACATCGTATGAAGAAGTTACGAGCAAAAGGACTTGGAAGACCAAAAGGGCACAATGGTCATTTTGTAGGGCCACTACTATTGACATCCCCTTGTTTGTTAAGGGGCATCCAGTTTGTTAAGGGACTGCCATTTTCAAAGGAACTGCTAAGGGGAGTCAGGAATTACTTGGGGAAGCCGTAATTTAAATAAAGACCAAAAGGGCACCAGTCGTCTTGCTAAGGGCACCTTATTCTTCTTCTTCCCTGACTCAACAGAACTCGACGGACGATAGAGTATATTTGGAGATTAACAGAGAATGGGGATTTGTTGCGCGATCGATGATGGAGTTAGAGCTAAAGGAGATGAGTGATGGGAATCGATCGAGCTAGTAATGATCGAAGCTTGGAGTTGTTTGTCACTGCTGTGGCTTGGTGGGCTCTTTGGCATGGATGAGCCTTGGCGGAAGATGGTGAACACGAGTCTCGCGAGTTGGAGTGGTGATGACGTTCTGCGCCATTAGCAAATAATGACGATAGGATGGGTGTTTGAGCCGGAGATTGCCAAGTGAGTGAAGGAGCAACACGATGGAGTCTCTTAATCGATAGAGGTCTTTGCGGTTTGGATGAAGTTGGATGGTGATGATTCTCAGAGGTGTCGATGGAGTTGGTGGTTAATGGTCTTTGGTGATTCTCATAACGAAAAAGGGGCTTGCTGGGAAGGATATATTGCATGGAAATGCAGTCATTGATAGAAGAAGAGATTGTTGTTGCTGAGGATGGAAGATATGGAGCATTCAACGTGGTGTTCTTGTCATTCTTGGAGGAAGAACTGGGAACTGTGGTTGTTTGAGAAGTAAGATCGTGTCGAGTTGGCCGTGATGATGGTCTCAGTATGATTGCGGATATTGTTAGGAGCTAGAGGTTCGGGAGTTTGCTTTTCCATTGATCGAGTGATGAGAGGCGCCGTTGAGTCAAGAACGAGAGGAGTATGATGTGCTCGAGTAATACATGGAGCTGTGGTGGTTATTGTTGATGGTAAAGTCCTGGCTCGGGATGGTTTCGGCCGAGGTGAGATTCGGTGATAGAAGAGAATGGCGGAGCTGTGTGGTGGTGGGTGACGTGTTTTGAATGGAAGAAGAACTCGAGTATTGGCAAAGTCTTTGAAGCTAAGTTGTGGTTGTGAATGGAGTTAGAAGGAGAAGTCTCAGTAACATACTTTGGTCGACGTAATGGGGATGAGGCTATGATGCTGATCGAAGCTATAATAGGGTGGAGTTTGGATGAACGTACATGACAAGCAACAAACTGGATGGGTTGGATCTTGACATTTGAATGCAAGCCCAATAGGCTATTTAGCCAATTTTCTACACGATCGGAGTTAAGGATGCGGTATTCGAGAAGTGTCGTGGTTTGGAAAGTTACTTCGTCCGGGATTTGATGCACGGGACACAATTTTAAGGAGTGCACTTTCCTAATTTTACTAGGTTTCCTAGTTTTCTTCAAGAGGAGGTTACAAAACTCCATATATAGAGAAGCCTAGGCACAAATAGAAGATATCATATATCATACGTTTTTATTATTATCTCTTCTACCTTATTCTAGGGTTTAGAACCATGAAGTCTTTTCTCTTTCTTCTTGTGATGAACTCCATGAATATGAGTACCTAAGTTTATTATTGGTTATGGAATAGTTGGATTTCACATAATATGATTCTTTGATTCAATATATTAGTTTTGTCTCATAGTTATCGTTTGCAATTCTCTTGGAAATATTGTTTTATGATTGATTGATTGTTTTGTCAAGTTGCAAATTGGTAGAACTTAATCACATCTATTGCTAGTTTAGGGTTTATTATACGCAAAAGTGATATTCCTTGGATACAAGTAGCATAATATGATTATAGTTTGTAGTGATATATTCTTATGATCATATGTGAATCGTAACCTTTGTTAAATTGAATTAGTGCGCTTTCCACGTTCAATTGCTTTGATTGGCCATGATTTCATAGAACTTAACGCATCTAGGGAATTAAACTTGATTAGTGCTTTTACACGTTAGGTTGTTCCTTTAGGTAGAATTCATATTCGCATCTTTTAATGTGTTTGTTGATGACATGAGGAGATTTATGGATATTCTTGCGATCAAGGTATTCTAGGGTCTTTGATAAAAGTTGAGATTAAATATCAATTCTAGTTATTGTGAAAAGCATGTTAGTGAATGAAAACGAAATCCATGACCAATACTTTCTCATCCTTAATTTGCGTGTTTACTTTTTATTGTTTTGCTTTTATTTTATTTTTCGCTCATATAATCACAAAACTACCTGTTATTTATAGGGAACCATAACAATTTGACAACCTAGACCTCTCTGTGGGATCGATCCTTTCTTGCCCTTGCTATATTTATATTTTGAGTAGTAAGAAAGTGTAATTATATTTGTGTCGCTTACGACAGCGGTCATTCAACCATTCTGGCTTCTCAGCATCAACTAGTAGCACCATCTCTTCAAGGCCGTTAAGGCCATGGAAGCAATCACCACCTGCACTGGTTCTCATCACAACAACAACAGCAACTCAACCCATCTTCTCAGTTTCTCCTAACTCTTCTTATAAATCAACCACATTTGTTGCAATCTTCCAATCCATCACAAACCCATGAATCGTACAACATCGAATTTTCAATCTGCTTTGTAATTCTTCGATTCATCTGTGACTTCAAACATCAATAACCGCTGTAATTCTTGTGTTCTTGAGTCTTTACTGCAACAGGTGCAAACCCCCCATTGATATCAGCTCCAAATTAACCTTCTTCTGCAATTCAAACCCAACACAGGTCCATCTCATCTTCACCTAATTCAGTTTAAAATCTCCATATCCAAAAAACCCTAACTTCAATTTCTTCTCAAGCATCAATAGTAGCTATTACTCATTTCTCATCTCGATTCAGCATTAATTTCTCGATCTCAGGAAGCACCTCAATTCCTCTCTGAATCTCCTCTCTACACATCACAACTCATCTGATATTGATTTCTCATCTTGAAGAGACTTTCATCTCAAATACACTGATTACCACAGACTCATAACATCACCGAACTTCCAATTACATTTAAAAGTCAGATGCAACATTCAATAACAGAGACAGCAGAAACCCATTCTTCTGAAAGCTATAAGAACCCTAATTTCACCAGCAATTCGAAATCAAACCATATCACCGCCAAATTCAAAATCAAATCAAACCCCAGCTGCCATTTTTTTCATTAATTCCGAATATACCATTTAACATCTCGTATGAACCCATGACCATCAACATCTCATATCCTATTCTCTCAAATCATTAAGCACCCACTTCTTCGATTCAACAACAGTCCTTCAAATCACTTCTAAATCTTACCCCCAAAATTACCACGGACTCATCCCATGTTTGTTTGAATCTTCATCCCTGATCTCCTCCATCAAAACCCATCTCTAATCTCTGCAAACCCTAATTTCTTATTTTATGTATCTTAAACGATTCAAACCAGGGATGACTTCTTCTCGAATTAACACTGTAGATGTGGAAAATCCTACCTCTACATCCAAAGAACTACAATCATGCATATGGAAGTAAACAAGCAAGAGATGAACAAGATTACAAGATATACGTGGTTCGGCATTATTACCTACATCCACGGGGGTAAAGAGATGATCTTATTACTTGACTCAAGGTTACAATTGATGCATCTCACTAACAAAATCTCCACTCACTCTACAAAGCTCTTGGTGTTCTCTCCTCTCTCACTGAATTGCTTGGTCCTTAGCTCTCTACAAGGCTCTCTATTTATAGTTACACATGATGATACGTCCAAGTTACAGTGTGAGTCGTGGTATATCTTCCTTGATGTCCTTCTCGGGCGATGAGTGACATCCCTCCCGAGATGTTGAGCCGAGCTTGGTGAAATCTTCTCCCGATGTTCCTCCTGTCCGATACCAGTTGCTTAGTGAGATGAGGCCGACATCGTCCTTTATCCTGGCCCGATGTCGTTAGTACCGAGTCTTACTTTGACTAGATTCTCCTTATCTTCTTCAACGGTCTTGTCAGAGCATTTATTACCCTAGTACTCGACAAACATATCTTCCATCACGTCCGAGTTTTACCTTTACACGTACTACCTTCACGGGTTCTTTTGGTGTCTCTTTTTTCGCGTCGGGCTCGGAGAGGATGATTCAGTGCCTCGCGATTTCCTTATTATTGGTGCAACATGGCCTAGGATCGCTCCACCTGGATCTGTGGATTATTTACACCTACATTTATGCCCCTTCTTTCACTCGTGTGTTCGACACGAGGGGAAGAAACCGCTTCGCCTCCCACGTCTCTGGCCATGCCGTGTTTTCCGCCATGATGTTCCCCATTACCTCCGCCTTTATGACCTGTTACCTCTTTCTCCGGTCGCAATTATTGGGACTATAAGTTCGACGGATAAACCCTTGATCTCTCATTTACTTCTTTCAAAGAATAACACTCTCCTTCCTTAGTTATTTTTACTTCAAGTGCTGCTCTAATAATTGATGAGTGCCAAATATTGCATATTTCTACATCTATTTATTGGCATTTAACTCATCTTTTGTGCTCAGAAATCAGATATTATCCCAGATTCTGTGTTTTTTTTGTTTTCAAGAATAAATATTTGTACTAATTAATTTTGTGTTTTTAGGTAGTAAATAAAGCTCGGAGAAATTGAGGAGCCAAAAGAGCAGAAAATTGGAGACGAGCGTCTATGGAGCAAAAAGCCAAAGCCATGCGCGCACCGGTTGCAACCCAACAAGGAGCAACCCATCTACAAGATATGGGCTTGAGCTATCCAAGACCCGACCCATCACCCGGATCCGAGTCCGTTCCTTCTGAGCCGTGAGATCTTACACTTCTAAGATCCAACGCTCGCTCCAACCATCCCATCGACCCTCGCTACATCCGCCCCACACCATAGCCATCAAACCCTTCATCCATCGACCAACACCTCATTTCCCATCTTCCCTTCTCTTTCTTCCTCCCCCCGACAGAAATCAGAGAAGCTCCATCCCTCTCCTCTTCTCCCGACCAAAAATGGCAGAGCCGCACCACCTTCTTCTCCCCTGACACTAGCCGCACCAAAGACAACAAACGCCTCAGCCATCCCCTCCTAATTGCTCTCTAGCCCTTTCTTAGCTTCTTCTTCCCTAGGAGCTAAGAGAGAGATAGAAAGAATTAGGTTAGGGTTAGGGTTTCACAGATTGGAAGAACACTTAAGTAAGGAGCCAGAGCCGATTGAACAGAGCCTACAATGATTCAGAGGGTATGGGCGAATGGGTTTGCTTTTAATTTTTGTTTTGAAGAGAATTAGGGTTTGGTATTTGCATGTATAAATATGTTGAGCTGTGTATGTTAGAAGGCATGCCTGGATTAGCCGTAGCACCAACTTAGTTAATTTGTGTTTTAATTGTTTTAAGTATGTTCTAAATTTCATTACTAGGGTGTAGATGATACCCCTAGTTGTATGCTAATGTGATCAATGTTTATGTTGTTCTTGATGTGCTTACACTGTTTTTTAGGATTGATAATTAGCTGGTAAATTTAATAATCCTGTGATAGATTGTACTGTAAGAAGACAATCTATACTAGGGGAGGATTAGTGTATTAGTTAATCAAAAATCCACCTGAGGCCTTCAAGGGAAGGTTCAAGACACAATAAGAACTTGCTTTGCCTTAGTTTAGAACTAGAGGGTTGATTCAATCACCCTAGTACTCTCAATAATCTTGTTACAACCTTTTGCAACTTAGTTACAATCATAACAATTCAACTCAGTCGTATCGACAACACCAAAACAACTCTGTCACTTCTTAGAAATCAGATAGTAAGCCATTAGATCAACACAAGCACCCCCATTTCCCTGTGGATCGACCTGTGCTTGCCCGTGTCTCCAATAGACACTGTGCACTTGCAGTATCACAAGTAGGCATAAAAATAAACCACCTTCCCAAGCCTACCAAGTTTTTGGCGCCATTGCTGGGATTTGGTAGTGTCTTGTGTTGCCCATTAGTGCTTACCTCACCGATTTTCAACCCACCATTGTACATATTAGCTTGCACTCTTTATATTATCAATCATTGTAGTATAACTTAGATAAAAGCATCTCGTAGTTATAATTTAGTTGTAGTTGCATCTTTAAAGTTGTTTTTCAAGTAAGTTATCCGCATCATTGCCTTATAATTTTGTTGTTATTTACAGTGTTAGCCTAGTTCTTCATCCATCTTTGCATCATCTTGTTAATTAGTTTGCATCTCATGCTGTAGTTCATTCATTTTCTATAATCTTGTAGCTTAATTTGTGCATCTCAAATTTCTTTCTTTTATAGTTTAAAGCATACGACATCTGTAAGATAAGCATATAACATCCATAATCTGCATTCTAGAGTTATTATTAATCAGTAACTTTTCATTTTCGTTAGTCAATTCTCTCAGTAACTTAGTTTTCTCTCGATTTGCTCTTTTTTGTCTGTGTCATACACCATTCTTGTGATTGATTTGCATTTTGTAGTTTAATTTGCATCATTGTAGGTTCCACTAGTTTTAGATTTCTCTGTTTATGATAGATTAAAATCCGTATCTGTTGCTTTAATTTTAAAAAAAAAAATTTCATTCATATCATTCTCATACACTACATCATTGTCTTATATCATACCTAATGTGAATTGTCTGCATTTATAGTTTAAGTAATTTGTGCAATTAACTTGGTCAGATCACTTCTAATTGGAAAGCATCATCATCCTGCAACATATTAAGCATCCCTGTATATAACATTCTTTCCTCTTTTCCCTTTTGCACTTTGTCCATAGCTGCATATTCAGTCAATCCCAGTCAGTCCAAATAGCCATTCACATCACCCTGTTACAAGTCAGAACTCTTGATTAACACCTCGGTGCATTTCACATCAATTGTCCTGTAACTTTAGTTGTTAACTATCAGTGATAAGCAACTATCAACTATTAAATTCTTTACTTTGCATGCATATTTCTGAGGACTGAAACTCTCTTTTGAGCTAACAGGTGCATGCAATACTGCTGCAGAAGCAAGGAAAAGAGAAAAAAGGAGCAGAACACAGTTATCATTGTGGCGAAACCCGGTTGGTCATTTTAGAACTTCATTGTACTTCATATTTGTATGAATGATAAACCGTGAAATCCTGATAACCTAGCTGCTTAGCGAAGTATTGTCCAAACTCTGCAACATAGAGTATCTTTTTGAGCATTATCCTGTGATATCTGAGCGACATCTTTACTTGCTAAGATTGTCATCCCAATGTGTATGCTTCTCTCAATCCCTGAACTATAATTGAATGAATGCTTGCCGAGATTTGACATTTGTATGCATGTTCTTTGAAAAATTTGAGGTTGGCCAAACTTGTTATTGCCACCGAGTCATTCCTATGCATTGTTGAAATTGTGGCCGAGCATCATTGTATCTCGCATCTGTGAACCATATTTGCAAGATAAATTAGCTACCCTGCTGCCTTTGCATGATAAAAACAGTTGCTAGATAGTGCTCAACATCTGAAGTTTCATCTCTGTTTGTGAATCTGTGCTCATTTTCCATCTACCACCGTGCTCAAACTCCATTTCGAAGCCGTGAGATCGAGCCGCAACTTGGATAACCAAGTTAGTTTGCAAGCCAAGTCGAAGTCAACTCAGATCGTTGACATCAACCGAGTGAGTTGATGCCACATGCCATGTACTCTTATGCATGCTTGACCTTGTACTAGACCTTGAATCATGAACCACCGTG
Source organism: Papaver armeniacum (assembly GCA_023531295.1). Lineage (NCBI taxonomy): Eukaryota > Viridiplantae > Streptophyta > Magnoliopsida > Ranunculales > Papaveraceae > Papaver > Papaver armeniacum. The sequence goes on along the minus strand of JAJJWW010019188.1, from coordinate 85,470 downwards.
ATAAATGCGTGCTCGGCTCCAGCCCCTGTAGCTGTCGAGCTTGAGTAGCAGCCTGGTTAAGATTAGTTAGTTGGTAGCCTTGTACTTCAGCAAATCTTACTTTGTCAACCCTGAGCTTACATGTAACCATCATCCCTGGTCCCTTTGCATGATAAGCTAGATACCTTGCTGAGTATTGCTCAATCTCTGGGATTTTTTCTTGATTCTGTGTGACCCCGTGACCTTGTTGAGTCATGAGTCATAGCCTTGTAAAGATTGAGATTTGGGCTGCCAATCACTTACATTTTTGGGCATAACCACTGTTGACACTTGCATCCGAGTAGTATCTTTGAGCTTGCTTAAGATTGGTAAATCGTATCATGTAAATCCCCGAGTTGCATACTTGCATGGTAGTACGATACACAAATTGATTGATGCTCACCTTACATTGTCACCTTTGTATGCTCCCTGCACTAGTGCCCATTAACCATTCCTATGATATGTGAAAACTAAGGTAGCCAAATCTACTGAACTAGTTGCCAGGGTATCTTGATGCATCTATCTGTGGCACTTGAGTGAAATCTTTGTTAGCTGAACTCATTGTTCGATGTGCTAAGCCCGAGTCGTGTGTCTGAATCCCTGAAATCTGATTTTCATAGACCCTAGTTCCCCTGGCCTGCACAATACTCTGTTGACCAGTGCTGTGCATCTACACATAACTGGGATGCACGCAAGCTGGGCTGCATAAACTGAAGCCCATAACCACTGGGCTGGAACCCAGTTCCACTGGGCTGTGCATTTGCACACAACCTGGGCTTTACATAATCTGAACCAAATCCCACATAAACCAAAGCCCACATAAACCAAAGCCCACATAAACCAAACTGAAGCCCACATAACTGGGCCGTACAACAACTGGGCTTTGCATCACTTGGGTTTAGCTTCCCTGTTTTGAGACATCATTGGTTATACATGCTTGATGTGTGCTAGGCTATGGTTGTTTCTTTTTGTTCACATTGAGTTGCTAGATCATGTTAGGATTTTGGTCTGCAACTGGGGATGAAAACAAATCCATCAGAGAACTTGCTTACGGGCATGATTCATATTATGAAACCCCACACACCCATAGTGATTTTAGGGAATATTATGAACCCTCTCATGGGCCTGACCTTTAATACTCATACCCTAATCATTATGACCAGATGTATCATCCACCACAGTGGGGAGTTGAACAATTTTATACTCCCCCAACCCCTTGTATGCAGTCAATAATGGAAGAGCTCATAGAACAAAACAATGATATATTTGAATTAAATGCAATGCATGATCATCCATCTAGCAACATGTCCGAATTTCCCTTGTGTAGTGAACCCCATGCACAACCATATAATGATCATTCATATGAAACATGCATACCCACTAGTGAAGACTCCCCTTCAAGTGAACAACTTTACTTGTTCTTAAGGATGAACCTGATTCATTTACAAAAAGAAGAATGAAGGGAAGTTCATGATAGGATGATTGTTGTCCCTAATAAAGAAAATCTTGAAAATAGTTTTTTTATTCCTACTCATGCAGCTAACACTGAATATGAACCTAATCTAGAGGAAAATGAGTACACTAGAAATGCTACAATTTTGAATAGGGAAATACATTTTTGTTATGATGATGATGATGATGATGAATATGAAGAGCATGTGTACTTTGAAAATGTAGTGGAATCTTTAGGTTCAGAGACATTAAATTTCTCTTATGTGAACCCTATGAATGATGCTTCTTCTAATATTCATACTTGTGCTGCTGAATTGGAGTCTGTGCAATTGTTCGCTGAAAATGAGCATGCTTCACAACTTGTTTGTGACTTAAGAAAGGATGAATCTTCTGTTGACACTAATATTCTTATGGATCATGATATTATTTTTGTGTTCGATTCTCTTACATGTCACAATATGTTGCCTCCTCCGATGATTATGACATGGAGATTGATGAATTGTTTTATGCGGTGAACATGATTTACCTTCTTCGACCTTAGGAAAGTGTGTGATGGTGCAAATGATCTTATACATGAAAACAACTTAGATGTACCTAATCTCTCTCCTAAGGCACAGATTGAAACTCCTCCACCAAACCTAGGTGTAGTTTGTAACAAAATTGCAAAACCAACTTTTAAGAGAATGCCTAATCTAGGCCTAGAGCTTTGTGCTTCCCAAGTCCTCTTGGACTATTTTGCATCAAAGTATAACACTTTTAAGGAGCCACGGTTGGAATGTGTATATCTGCTGTTCTTAGCAAAACTCATTTTGAGTTAGACCTTTTGCATGATGTACCTTTAAAATTGCAAGATTTTGTGCTCAAGAACACATCCGTTGACAAGTTTAGGTTTGGGGGTAACTTGTTCACGTATGTAATCTTTCCCGCACTCTCATGTTATATCTGTGTAAGGCTGTTGATGTTTGTACATATTTTCTATTGGGTTGATCCTCAACTCTTTAGATTGTTGGTATATGGTGAATTTTCATTGTATATAATCCAGTAGGACTTGTTAAATTTTCTTTCTTGAATCGGTTGAGTCTTCTTGCGCATATATTATGCTAATCCGATATGATCTCCGCTGAGAATGTTGGATTCTAGCCTTGACAAATGAAGCTCTAACCTTGCTCCCGCCGACATCCCAATCTCTTCCCTTTTCTCTTATAAGCATAGTTCTCATGGTATGTGACTGTTTATTATCTGTTGAAACATTGAGGACAATGTTTGATTTAGGTTTGGGGGTACATTTGTATATAGAGTTTTTAGTATTTTATTTCAAAAAAAAAAAAAAAAACTCAAAAATTTGCATAAAAACCTCCAATTTTTAGAGATTTTAGAGTCGCTAGCATGCTTCTAGCTATGTTTACATAGAGAGTCTGACCGAAATAACAGAACTTGGAAGTACTAGAGAACGCAATCGGGTTTCTTAGTTGATTAGAGCGTTAAAGTTGGATTTAACCATGTCGGAGGGCGAATTAGGTGTTGTTTAGATATTCAGTAGTAGAATTGTGATCACCCATAGTGGAGACTACCCATTTTACATCAAGCGAGGTACCGACCTTCACTCTTTGTGACTTTCTAGAAAAGTTGTTAGAGTGTGTGTCACCGTACGTCAATTCCGGGTAGGAATGGTGAGCTACCCAACTTCGCACTACTTTTGATCTCTTGAGTGCTAATTTCGTCAATCATGAGGGTGACGTTTAAAGATGAAAACTCCTTCTAAATGTCGATTTGCAGTTAGCATCACTCTCTCCCTCTCAACAACATCAACAGACCCATAGAAACACATCATCGTCAGCAAGCGGAGCAACATCATAATATTTGAAGGAAAAGTTGATATAGTCCAAGGTTTACGTGCAACAAAGGAAAGAAAAGAAAAGAAGATGAGAATTAATGAAGTTTGTGGAAAATTGAGTTTTATTGTTTTATTGTAATTCTAAAAAAAAAAATAATAATAATAATAATATTGTATTATTATTTTCATTTCATGTATTAAAAAAAAAAAGAAAAAAAAATTTATTTTCAAGTTTTTGTAAAGTTTAGAAGTTCGTCACCAACAGTTGAAGACCGAAGACCGAAGATTGAAGACGTTTCTATGGTTCATATGAGAGAATGATATTAATTGCCGATCGGGTGAGAAGGTAAGTGAGTACTCCCACCCTTGCTAATGGTTGATTTCCTTTCTTAGAGATCATCAGAAAAAGATTCTTTTTGTCCACACTTCTGTGGAGTCTCCAGAAATTATTTCGGAAGGTTATCCTTCTTACCTACAACGTGTGCAGGATTGCTCTCTTTATTCCTTCCTGCACACATGAGAGACTAAAAAAGCGGTCTTTTTGAGTGCAATTATCATAAAACCTTAATGGTGAGGCAGAAGTCGAGGCTTATGATCACAATCGAATCCAAATTCTTTCATATGGTATGGTTATTTCTCGCTCAGCACTTAAGGATGAGAATGCGTTCTTTGGTAGTTCTAACTTCTTGTTACTAGCATGCAGAAACTCTATGTCCTCATAGCTCCTTGGATGCTTGAGACTCTTTTACACTCTGAAGTTGGAGAAGGTTTTGTGGGTACACCTCTGGTAAACCCTCACGAGACTACAACTCGTCCACTAGGGACACCTAGGGGTTTAAAGGCTTAGTGCATACGCTAAATGCATTCGAGAGACCCGCGACGGTGGTATAATTAGGATTTCTTAATTTGTTTCACTTGAGGACAAGTAAAATTCAGGTTTGGGGGTATTTGATGAGTGCCAAATATTGCATATTTCTACATCTATTTATTGGCATTTAACTCATCTTTTGTGCTCGAGAAATCGAGATATTATCCCAGTTTCTGTGTTTTTTTGTTTTCAAGAATAAATATTTGTACTAATTAATTTTGTGTTTTTAGGTAGTAAATAAAGCTCGGAGAAATTGAGGAGCCAAAAGAGCGAAAAATTGGAGACGAGCGTCTATGGAGCAAAAGCCAAAGCCCGCGCGCGCATCGGTTGCAACCCAACAAGGAGCAACCCATCTACAAGATATGGGCTTGAGCTATCCAAGACCCGACCCATCACCCTGATCCGAGTCCGTTCCTTCGAGCCGTGAGATCTTACACTTCCAAGATCCAACGCTCGCTCCAACCATCCCATCGACCCTCGCTACATCCGCCCCACACCATAGCCATCAAACCCTTCATCCATCGACCAACACCTCATTTCCCATCTTCCCTTCTCTTTCTTCCTCCCCCCTAAGCAGTAAATCGAGAAGCTCCATCCCTCTCCTCTTCTCCCGACCAAAAATGGCGAGCCGCACCACCTTCTTCTCCCCCGACACTAGCCGCACCCGGACAACAACCGCCTCCGCCATCCCCTCCTAATTGCTCTCTAGCCCTTTCTTAGCTTCTTCCCTAGGAGCTAAGAGAGATAGAAAGAATTAGGTTAGGGTTAGGGTTTCACGATTGGAAGAACACCTTAGTAAGGAGCCATAGCCGATTGAACAGAGCCTACAATGATTCAGAGGGTATGGGCGAATGGGTTTGCTTTTAATTTTTGTTTTGAAGAGAATTAGGGTTTGGTATTTGCATGTATAAATATGTTGAGCCGTGTATGTTAGAAGGCATGACTGGATTAGCCAGAGCACCAACTTAGTTAATTTGTGTTTTAATTTTTTTAAGTATGTTCTAAATTTCATTACTAGGGTGTAGATGATACCCCTAGTTGTATGCTAATGTGATCAATGTTTATGTTGTTCTTGATGTGCTTACACTATTTTAGGATTGATAATTAGCTGGTAAATTTAATAATCCTATGATAGATTGTACTGTAAGAAGACAATCTATACTAGGGGAGGATTAGTGTATTAGTTAATCAAAAATCCACATGAGGCCTTCAAGGGAAGGTTCAAGACACAATAAGAACTTGCTTTGCCTTAGTTTAGAACTAGAGGGTTGATTCAATCACCCTAGTACTCTCAATAATCTTGTTACAACCTTTTGCAACTTAGTTACAATCATAACAATTCAACTCAGTCGTATCGACAACACCAAAACAACTCTGTCACTTCTTAGAAATCAGATAGTAAGCCATTAGATCAACACAAGCACCCCCATTTCCCTGTGGATCGACCTATGCTTGCCCGTGTCTCCAATAGACACTGTGCACTTGCAGTATCACAAGTAGGCATAAAAATAAACCACCTTCCCAAGCCTACCAATAATCCTCTGTCTTCCGCTCTTTTGAGAACCTTAATCATCCTTCGATCCTCCCGTTGCTTCTCCATTGCCGCTCTTGTGATTTTTTTGTTTGTTACCTTCTCAAATATATTCCGGTTCGAGTCCCTTCTCCTCTTCTTCAATGGCTTCTTCGACTCCTTCCATGACTGAGAAGACGTGTGTGAGTTATACTTTTTCTGATGATGATGGTGTTCCTCTTGATTCCTTATTTATTGTTGACAACCCTTCGCATCGTGACTATCGCGCTCTTAACTCTATCCTTTATGATGGTTCTCCCCATTTTCGTGTTGGAATGACAAGAAAGTTTTCAAGGATGTAACGGATGAACAGTTCATCGAACGGGTTGAAAGATGATTATGACCTTCACGGTTATGATATCGAGACTCTTATCGGGCCAAAAAGGTACCCTGAAGAAGGAGGAAGTTCTAAAGTTTTCTCACTCGGCCGAGGCGACCATTATCACCAAGGGTCAGTTAGAGCTCGGGTTACGCTTTCCATTGTACGATCCTAGCCGTCCCTTCATGTATGAAGTCTTATCCCAGATTCTCCCATATCGTGCCCTAGCTCAATGGAATGGTAACACCTTTCGCATCATGGCTGAATAGGAGAGGCGAGGGCGAGGCGAGTGCACTGCTACTGCTTGGTCGACCTATGATCCTTCTCAGACGGGCGACTACACCCTGCCACTTTGTTGCCAACTATCAAAGTGGGACTGCTACTAATGGTGATCTAGCTGGTTTTGATGCTAGTCCTCTTCGCAATAAGACTCTCCCTGAGGGTTTTAAGAAGTTGTTGTTGGATGAGGACCCTGAGGGAGGAACTACTAATAAGCATGCCCGCCAAACCAGTGATGTAGCTTGGAATCGGGTCCCTCTTGCTATTTGTGGTCCTCTTTTTAAGTGGCAAGTTTCCACCTCCGGCCGAGCCTTATCCATTCTGGGTGGTTAATATTGATAGGGTGAGTGTTTTCATTTATTTAGTTGGTCACCCGGTAACCAATAGGATGATATTTTAACATGTTTGTATTTGCAGCCCAATTCTCAGAGTAATCATCCTAAAGCTGTGGCTACTCGGAAGAGGTATAGGGGTCCTAACACAGGAGTCGAGGAGGAGACAGGGAAGGTAACAAATATACTGCTTTATTCTCAGTACATGTACTTGCCCCTATTTGTTCCCTTGAATGGGTATGACGATGACTCATGTGCAGAAGTCGAGAGCTGATAAAGGAGGGGTTGGAGGTACTTCGACAAAGGATGGTGAGGATCCCGAGGATCAGCTTCCCTTATCTCAATTCCTGAGGAAGTCGCCTCAAAAGCCTTCTGACATTTCGTCTACCATTGTAGGCGGTAAGCCTGATGGGAAGGGTAAAGAGTCAAAGGGCGACGAGTCTACCCCGAGGAAGGATATGCCCCAGCAGTCTACTGGATCCTCCACTGGTAAAGGCGTGGTCATAGCTGATGATATTTTTTATGTCATGACCGATGATGAAGATGACGAGGAAATTTTTGGTACTGAGGATGATGTCGATTTCTCGGGTGGGGGAGAGGAGCCAGAACAAGTGGACGGGTCTTCTGGTGGGAAGAATGATGTTTTTGGGAATAAATTACTGGAGAATCTGCCCCATGTTCCTCCTACGCCGAGCTCGGGTGGGACTACCTTCTTCACCTTCTCTGGCCCAGTGTGTTTACTTCTCCCGACTTTAGCACCTTGACCGCCGATGAGATGATCAAAGATGTGCCCCTTTATGAAGCATATTTCAAGGACACTTTTAACCTCATGGTGAGTTGCCTTCTTTAAACTGCGTATTACTGATGGAGAATGGTTGTTGATTTTGTAAAGTGTAATGTCCTTAGGCTACCAACGGAAGCTGTTGGAGGCTGCTACTCGGCAGAAGCAGTTGGCGGAAACGGAAAGCCTTCATGCCCAGCTGCAGCAGGAGCAAGATCGAGCTTGAGGATTGGAGAAGCAGTTAGTCGAGGCCAAAGGTACTTGTTTTTAAATTGTAGTATATATGATTGATCCTGTAGTGCCAATATCCTGAGTTTAGTTTTGTCTTCCTAGCCGAGATATCTAGTATAAATGCAGACGCTGCTTCAGAATATTGCCTGATGAAGAGAAAACTGAACATTGAGCTTGATCATGTCGATAACCTTCGTCAAAAAATTGTGAATAAGGATGATAAGATAGATCGGCAGGATACCGAGATCGAGCATCTGTGAGGCGAGCTACTTCGTTATCAGAGATTTGAGTATGTGCCCGAAGAGGTAGATAATCTTCGGGCGAGCCTTTCTCGGGTCCAGGGTATTGCCGCCGATAAAATATTATTAGCCGATAACTTGGAAAGTCAGTGTGAACGATTGAGGCTTCAAATCAGAGATTTGCATGTTGATCGCAAGCGGATTTTGCAGGAAAAAGATGCCGCTGAGAAGTCTAACCAAGAATTACGTGAGAGGCTTCGGAGATTTAACCAGGTATCCCAAGAGTTGGAATGGGCTCAGGCTCAATTATCGGGTCTGCAGCTAGCACATGATCGGCGTAAGGCTAGATGGAGCGATCATAAGAAATACTGTCCCACCAATGAGTTCAATGAGGAACGCCATAATGAGTTAACTTCGAAGATCTCAACTCTTGAGTGTAGTTTGCTTAAGTCCGATGAAACCGTTAAAGTAGTTTTACTTTTGCCGGAAGGTTTTTTTCCATATGTTTATTGTTCTTGTGACTCTTCTAACCACTTCTTTGTATTTGCAGTTGAGCAAGGAAAGGTGAAGTCTTTTGAGGAGGAAGCTACTCGACTGGCTCGGGAGACTCGGCTGCTCGGCAGGTTGCTACTGCGGAAGCCGCATCGGCGCGCAACCGTCCCTTGACCTTGCCGCTTAGAAAGAAAGTTCAAGACCGAGCCTCGTCACGAAGGTTAAGGATGGCGTGAAGGCGGTTGTCGATAAGAAGCGGGCCGATGTCGCTGCTAAAAAAGCTGGTTCAGGATCAGTTCCGCCGAAGGAATAATTAGACTTTTTGTAGTGTTGCGCCACTATTGTGCCCTTTGCACTGGGTTGTAATCCACTTGAACACCTTAATTTTTTAGATCATCTTTGGTTTATGGGGTGTTGCGTCGCCAGTCGATTGTTTCTTTATTTCTTGACATTCCTGGTTGTGTTATTCGAATCATGCTTTGTTGTTTGTTTATGGTAGACTTATTCCCTGCATTAAATGTTTAATTAGTTAGCATAAATTTCATTTCTGTCGAACACACTCAACAGGGAGGGTCATCGGGCCCAATGCCATGTCCCGATTGAGGCATCTCATCACCAATCGTTTTGATCTAGTGGTAAGGTATTTAGTCATTCCTAGATTCTATGTCTCGACATCCCATAGTAGTTATCGATCAACTAGATTGGGCAAGTGATTTCGCCACTTAAGATGGGACCAATGTGGTATGCTCGATTGTCAAGTACTCGTGCCTTGACAATCGGTCTCCTGGTTTCAACAACCAGAACCCTTAAGCTATCTCGACACTTGCACACTGCCACTGCCCCGAGTTCGAATAGATCATCGAGTGTAAGACACCTCGGAACTTGCACACTGCTGTCGCCCCGAGTACGAATGTACATTCGAGTGTAAGACACCTCGGCACTTGCACACTGCCGTCGCCCCGAGTACGAATGACCATGAGACGCAGATGTCATATCCCTACCCCTTGTGGAATTTTACGGAAATGAATGACAAGGTATCATACCTGCTTACACACCTCTCATGGGTGGTATAGTTTCAGGCGTCGAGCATTCCATGGCCGAGGTTCTGGTGTTCCGTCTGGTTTCAATATCTTGTATGCCCCTTCTCCCACTTTCTCCACTATAGTGTATGGTCCGCCCCATCTTGCCGCCAGTTTTCCTACCTTTTTGTTGCGCTCATAGCTGGGTAGCTCTTTCATCACCAATTGTCCTGGTTGGAACTCTCTCGGGCAAACACACTTGTTGTATTCACGTTGTAGTCGCCTTTGGTAATTCTCAATTTTCTGCAGGGCCATCTCTCGGGTTTCTTCTAAGTCGTCAAGTTTGGCCAAGATTAGATCTGCCGAGATATTCCTTCTCCACGCCTCGGTCCTTGTGGTAGCTATCATTGCCTCGGTTGGAAGGATGGCTTAGTTCCGCATGTTAGCATGAATGGTGACAGGTCGGTTGCATCCCTTCTGGTAGTGCGATAAGCCTATAAAACATTATAGAGCTCTTCACACCATTCGCCATATTCCCCGTCTAACTTCTTTTTTAGGTTGTCCGCTATTGTCTTGTTGGTGATTTCCTTATGTCCGTTACTTTGGGGGTACAAGGGTGTTGCCTTGCTCTTTCGAATTTTATAGGTGTTGAATAGTAGGTCGATGTTATTCCCTTGTAGTTGTTTTCCATTGTCCGAGATGATTGTTGTTGGAACTCCAAAACGGCAGATGATATGTTCCCAAATGAATCGGAAGACATCTCTGTCTCGAATATGCCTAAGTGGTGCAGCTTCCACCCATTTGGTGAAATAATCCGTGGCTACAATCAGATACTTTCTCTACCCAGATCCGATGTAGCGGTCCCACGATGTCGATCCCCCATTTGGCAAAGGGCCAAGGGCTTACCACTTGATTTAATGACACCTGCCGGTGCATGTATCTTTTTGCCAAATTTTTGGCATTAAATTAAATTAATGCCATATGTTTCACATCCTCATTCATTTACGGCCAAAAATATCCCATGGTCTTGGCTCGAGTCGCCAGACTTCGGCCTGAGGTATGATTTCCCGGAGCACCATAATGTAGCTCATTCAAGATTGAGTGCCCCTCTTCTTTACTCAAACATCTCAGGAGTGGTCCTAGATACGATCTTCTGTATAAGATACCGTCTCGCAATTTATATGCTGCTACTTTGCTTTTGATCTTGTTGATCTCGGGTCGTCTCTTTGGTAATTCTCCGTCTCCAAGTGTTGATGGATGGGTTTACGCCACGCCGCCTTCATACTTATCAGCCGTTGTCACGGCCACATATGCTTTTGTGTCCCCAGACTTCGAGTATAGATGGCATCGGGATCCTCATAACGCGGATACCCTCAATACTTGAGTCCGTTAACATTGAGGCGATATAGGCTAACGCGTTCGAGTGTCGGTTATCTTTTCTGCAAATGTTCTCGAACTTAATACTGGGAATCTGATTGATGTAAAATTGGGCGAGCTCCCAATACTTCTGTAACACCGGATCATGAATTGCATACTGCCCACTGATATGTCGGATGACTAGTTAGTCTTACGTCATGTATCCCTAATTGTACAATTAATCGCAAGGCATGAATTACCGCTTCATATTCAGTGACATTGTTTGTCGCCTTCAACTCGAGTCGAAACGAGTGGACCATTTTCTTCCCTTTTGGTGTAGTAAAAACTAGCCCTAGCCCCGATCCATCTTTGTTAGACGACCCATCTACAAACACTTCCCATCGTGTCGGGCTACACGTTTCAAGGAGATCATACGAATCTTCTCAGTCTTCTTCCATGCCCGAGATATCCTCAATTTCCTCCTCATCGTCTAGGGGAAAATCTGCCAGGAAATCGGCCACTGCCTGCGCTTTTACCGTTGTCCTCATTTCATAAAAGATGTAGAACTGTTTAATTTGAGCACTCCATTTAGAGATCCGCCTCGATCTTGCGGCGCTGTCGAGCACTGACTCTATATAAGATTTCGTGAGTACTCGAATCTCGTGGGTTTGGAAGTATTCCGTAGTTTTTGTGTTGCGAACACCAAAGCGAGTATTAGTTGTTCGATTTTGGTGTAGTTCCTTTCTGCTGGGTTCATGGTCTTGCTTATGAAGTACACGGGTTTTCTTCAACCCTAATATTTTTAACTAAGATCATGGCCATGGCATAACTAGTCGCCCCGAGATATAAGGTAAGCACTTCATCGGGCTCGGGCCTTTGCAGCACCGGCAGACTCGCGAGATGTTGTTTAATTTTTTGAAATGCTTCCTCACACTCTTCGCTCCACTTGAATTTTTCCCCCTTTCTTAGCGTCCCAAAGAAGTCTTTGCACTTGTCCGATGATCATGAAATAAATCGCCCTAATGCTGCCAAGTTTCCATTCAGCCATTGCACGTCTTTTATCGTTACCGGGGATGGCATTTCTAAGACAACTCTGATCTTGTCTGGGTCAGCTTCTATTTATTTATCAATGATTATATACCCTAGGAATTTACTCGAAGTCACCCAAAAGGTGCACTTGGTCGGGTTCACTCTCATTTTATATTTCCTCATAGTCTGAAAGATTTCCCGAAGATCATCAATATGGTTGGATGCCACCCTACTTTTCACTAGCATGTCATCCACGTAGACTTCGATAGTGTTGTGTATCTTATCTTCAAACATTTCCTCCACCAGCCTTTGGTAGGTGGCTCCCGCATTCCTCGGTCCAAACGACATTTTGGTGTAGCAATATAGCCCTCGAGGTGTAAAGAAAGATGTATGATCTTGATCCTCGGGGGCCAGGGGGATTTGGTTGTACCCCAAGTAACCATCCATCAATGTTATCGCCTTGTAGCCGACTATGGATTCCACTAACTGATCGATGTTGGGGAGAGGAAATCTGTCTTTAGGACATGCTTTGTTCAGATCGTTGAAGTCGATGCAGATTCTTACCCCTCCGTTTTTCTTAGGGACGATTACCATGTTTGATATCCATTGCGGGTATTGGGCTTTCCGAATAATTCTTTACTTGAAGTTTCTTTAGTTCAATCTCCACCGCCGCTTTGCAACTCGGGAGCAATGATCCAATTATGAGGATCTTCGGTTCTTCCTCGGACCCTAGGTTAATCTCCTGAGTAGGTTCTAGGTCCGAGAAGTTTGGTTTTGGCTCTTTGATCGGTATCGCCTCCTTTGATTGCTATAAGGTCTCTTTCTCGCTAGCCTCATAGGCCATGACTGCTTGTGAAATTGCCTTTTCCAACTCTTCCCCGGCCTTGACTTCCTTAGCTTTGTTCTTTTCTCGGCGCCGCCTAGCTCGCCTATCTTCATTTTGTTGAATGTCTAGTTACATGCATTGTCTCGCAGCCCGAGAATCGCCTATCACTTCAACAACTCCTCTATAAGTGGGAAATCTTAACCTATGGTGATAAGCAGAAGCTACTCCTTTGATGCCTGCGATCCAAGGTCTGCCGACAATTTCCTCGTAGGGTGACACAACGTCCACAACACAGAATGTGGTGACGGTGTCGAGATAGCCTTCTCCATCCGAGATTCTAAGTGTGACTTCCCATTTTGGTATGGTCACTGTCCCGTTGAGCCGTAGATTCGATAAGTCGACGGAATTAAGATGTCATCGGACAACTCCATTCTTTTGAAAGTGTCGTAAAAGAGGACCTCAACAGAGCTCCCACTGTCTACTAGTATCCTTTTGACTCCTCATTCCTCAATGATTAGGGTAATGACTAGTGGATCTCCATGTGCTTGGCCATTCATCGGGACGTCTTTTGCCGAGAAGGTGATCGGCTGCATCATCCAGGCCTCAATGGGTAAGTTTTTGGCCACACTAAAAATCTCCTTTCCCGTCCGATCCCTTTTGTGAATTCTTGAAGTGATGCCAGTTCCTAAATCGAATACCTGAGTTGCCGAATGTGAAATAGTGTTAACGAACTGGGTTCCCCGGTCAATCCTTACTTGGTGCACGGGAGCGTCGGGTGCAGTAGGGGCGGGCGCCGTTTGTTTGACAAAGTGCCTCAGGTATCCATCTCGGATCAAATGTTGAACTATATCTTTTACTTCCCGACAGTTGTTGGTCGAATGACCTCGGTACTGATGGTAATGACAGAACTCGGGATGGTTTCTTGTCTCGTCAAACCGTATTCCGTCTTTGGATATCGAATATCATTTCTTTTTTCGACCTCCTCAAAGATTTCTTCTAATGGTGCGTTCAGGGGCGTGTATGTTCTCGGCTCGTGGTATGGCTTCTTTCCTTTCTCGACCCACTCCTTCTTGCATGTTCCTTGGTGGGATGGTACGGGCCTCTTTTCGGGCCTCTTCTCTCTGAGGGTCGCTTCTGCCATTTGTCTTGGCTTCTTGGACTCCCCTGTCCTGTGCCCCTTCTTGTATTTCTTCTAATGCAATATAGTGCTCTTGCATCTTTCTCATTTCCTTCAGTGTTTGCGGCTTTTCGGTATACATAGCTATCCAGATAGGGTCGGACTTTCCTAAAGAATTTTCGAACCCAAAGATCTGTTGATCTACATGCACCTTCCCGATATCGGTGCATAGTTTTCTCCACCTTTCCGTCAACGATCTTAAAGGCTCTCTGAACCTCCGAGCCAATGTACAATTTATTTATTCTTGGCCGAGCAATGTTGTTGTGCATATAGGTTTCCAGGAATGTCTCCACCAAGACATCATAACTTCCTATGGACTCATCGGGTAGGGTATAGAACCAGTTTCTCGCCTCTCCTTCCAAGCTAGCCGGAAAAAACTTGCACATGACCACCTCCGTGTTCCTCCATTGTAGCAGAGACATGCCGTACATTTTAATGTGCTCTCGTGCAACACCAGTTCCGTCGAATCTGGAAGGGAATATACACTTCGGGGGAAGGGGGTTCGTTTTATCTCTTGGGTAAAAGGGGTCTTCTTCGCTTCACTAATCACCTCTCGCTAACTTTTTTGTCTTCTCCTTCTCTAGCCAGCCTTCTTAACCATTTGTTTGAGTTGTTCGAGCTTAACTTTGGTCGAGGTATCGGATCTCCCATTGTTCACCTCTTCATCGGTTGAGGAATCCTCGGGAGGACCATACCCACCTCTCGTGCGGCTGGGGTCGGGTACACGCTCTCGGCATGGTGGTGAAGTTCGGGTATGGTTGCTTGAGGCTCCCTGACTCGAGGATCCTCGTGATCTAGATCTCTGATTTCAGAGCTGGTAATTCTCGTGGTCTAGGGCTAGATTTCTCCTTTGTAACTCTCTCATCAATTCTTCTTGCCTTCTTTGGTTCGCAAGGATTTTCATCAATGATTTGCTCTCATCAATGTTCACATGGTTCCACCCCACCGTTGGTGGTGCGGTTAGTGCGGTCTTTGGGAGTGCGGTTGGGGGTGCCACTGGGGGTGATATCTCGGGTTATGTTATCTCTCCCCAAGCGCACTTTCCTAAGTCTCTCCTCCTCTTGATCCAGAGCGTGTCGGTATTCTGCACGTTGTCGGGCCCGTCTTCGGTCCTCTTGCATCATTAGTGCTTTTTAGTCATCCTCTGTGTCGGACGCAGTCATTCCATCCCTCATATTCTCGGGCCTCAGTTGACTTGGGTTGATGCGCAACCTTCTCGGGGGAAGATCGTCGTCTCTGCCCAGATCTACTTCCTCGTCGACAGCTTCCATTCCTCCACCTGGAGCTCGGGACTCTTCCTGTTGTTATTGTCGGCTGTTCTGCTGTCTTGAATCCATTACTCCTTCCTGCGCGCTCGTCCCTGCTACCGTCCGATTCCTCAGGATCCTGCCTGTCCCTGAAGTGCTGGCCATCAGCTCGGGTGTACTTTTTCTCCGAGATTCGTCCCTACCTACGTCATCAAAGTATACAACACCTCACTTTGAACTGTTTTCGAAAAGGTTTTAAATGAAGTATAAAAGGACGAAGTCTGACGAACAACAAGAGTCCAACCAAGTGCGATTTCTCCTACTTTTCTCTGCTGAACTCAGCAAACTAAATGTTTTTGACTAGCAGTAGAGTTTTCTATAAAAGTGCTTGACACATCGCTTTCGAGACTCTCACCGTGCATTATCACTATTTGTCCTAACATTCCTTGTACTAGAAATCATTAGTCACCCGTACAACCGACCGAAAAACTTTTTTCTAGCCAATCTTCAAAGCGATGTCCTCTACTTTTGCCGCTCTTTCAATGTTTCAATCGATCCGAGTTGCCGGAGTGAGGTCTTTCCTACTCTCTTACATTCTCTGCCTCGGGACTCCATAAGGATTTATTTTCCTTAGGATTCTTTCAGGCCTTCTGTTTTAACTACGCTGTAAGGCTCTTAAAATGGGATCAAAACGAGATTATCACCGAGATGCTCATTTGACCCCCGTCTAGCCATAGTTTGTTAATCCTAACTTAATGATTTTGAGATGATTCACCTGTTGGCGCTACTTTTAATAATCTAGAAAACTTTATAGTTTTGAGAAAAAGAAATCAGCGGAATGAAGTTTCACTTAGCTACTACCCAAACATCAAAGATGTTATTTTGGGAGCTTGCGAATCTCTCTAACAACTTGCTTTAACAACTTAACTTAACAGCCTAGTTTAATAACTCAACCTTATCGACTCAATTTGACCGAAAGATAAAAAAGAACGATGTTATCAAAGACAACTCAACGCTTAAACAAAGCAAAATTCAACTAAGCCTAAAACAGGAAGTTTCAAAGATGAAGAAGATCATTTTTTCAAGACGAAACAAGTTGTAAACTTTGCCTACTAGCGCGTCTAACCAAAAGAGTTTGTCCCTTAGCTTCAACCAACACACAAGGTGACTTAGGAGCTTGGATTTCTCTCTTTTAGTGACTGATTTCAAGGTATCCGAAGATGTTACACGGTCCCCTTAGTCGGCGCCAGAATGTAGATGTGGAAAATCCTACCTTTACATCCAAAGAACTACAATTATGCATATGGAAGTAAACAAGCAAGAGATGAACAAGAGCACAAGATATACGTGGTTCGGCATTATTACCTACGTCCATGGGGGTAAAGAGATGATCTTATTACTTGACTCAAGGTTACAATTGATGTATCTCACTAACAAACTCTTCACTCACTCTACAAAGCTCTTGGTGTTCTCTCCTCTCTCACTGAATTGCTTGGTCCTTAGCTCTCTACAAGGCTCTCTATTTATAGTTACACATGATGATACGTCCAAGTTACAGTGTGATTCGTGGTATATCTTCCTTGATGTCCTTCTCGGGCAATGAGTGACATCCCTCCCGAGATGTTGAGCCGAGCTTGGTGAAATCTTCTCCCGACGTTCCTCTGTTCGATACCAGTTGCTTAGTGAGATGAGTCTGACATCGTCCTTTATCCTGGCCCGATGTCGTTAGTCCCGAGTCTTACTTTGACTAGATTCTCCTTATCTTCTTCAACGGTCTTGTCGAAGCATTTATTACCCTAGTACTCGCAGATATCTCTTCCATCACGTCCGAGTTTTACCTTTACACGTACTACCTTCACGGGTTCTTTTAGTGTCTCTTTTCTCGCGTCGGGCTCGGAGAGGTTGATTCGATGCCTTGCGCTTTCCTTATTATTGGTGCAACATGGCCTAAGATCGCTCTACCTCGGATCTCAGTGGATTATTTACACCTACAAACACAACCATATTCTTCATGGCAGAGACACCAACAAACTTCTTGTAATATTCAAGCACAATTTCTTCCTCAATATAGATTTGGTAAACATAAAGAGAGTAAAGAGAAGAAGAGGAGAAGAACTGAGATTTGGGAATGAATAATCTCGATCTAGTTTCAAGGAATAAGCCCACCTCAAGGGTACACTTGTAAATTCATTATTTTTATAATATTTTATTTTACAAATTCATTAAAGGTTAGTTATAAACAGTCAATTCGGGTCAACGTCTGGTCCAGGTACCAAGCCCTAACGTTGGACAAATGTTAGACCAAAGCCTAGTCCCTGGACAAAACGTGAGTACCAAAAGCCAATTATCCCAAATTTTAATCTTAATCTCGATCCAAGAAAATATTACAAATTTTCTTTTTTAATTTCTTTTTTCCGTAATGATCAAGTGGTTTGATAGTTCTCATGCTCCTTCTCTTGAAGAAGGTAAGAGTTCGACCTTGAACCTTGTAATTGGTATTATACTCCAGTATTTATGGGCAACTACCTAAGCATTTTACTACTAACCCATTAAAGAAAAAAAAAAACTCATTCAAAAACATCGACTGTTCAACACATTATTGCTTTGAATACATTAACAATACAATAGATTTAGAGCATCAGGGTTCATTTGGATATACAAGATTACAAACAACATACTCTATTCTTTTAGGAGCATCTCTTGTGAAAGTCGAAGAAAGTCATATTAAATGGTCAGAGTTGATTTTGGATAATAACACCATTCTTCCTTACTACACATACAAAAATAGAGTATCTTTATGGTTTATGGTTATCGACTTTTCGTAATTGAGACTTTTAATCGTATTAGGGTATGGCCATGGCATAGCGGCATGCCAGTGATGTTGTGGTATGGCCAAAGCTAAAAATTGGCTCCATGGCCAAAGTTAGGGTTTGGCGCCATGGAAGAATTCGTCGTGGAAGAATTAGGGCTTGGCGTGGCCAAGGTGCCGTGGAAGAATTTGTCGTGGAAGAATTAGGGCTTGGCGTGGCCAAGGTGCCGTGGAAGAATTAGCCGTGGAAGAATTAGGGCTTGGCGTGGCCAAGGTGCCGTGGAAGAATTCGCCGTGGAATAATTAGGGCTTGGCGTGGCCAAGGCTTGGTTTTGGCGCCGTGGAGTTGGACCCACATGTAGCGTGGAAACATTGGCCATGTTGCCACGCCAATCCCATTGCTCTGGGAACGTTATTTTGCTTTGGTAGCGATTTTCTCAAATTAGGGTTTGGCCTGTCGAAACCCTAATTAGTGCACGTGGCGTGCGGCTGCCGCATGGCGCTACCTTTGTGCAAATGGCGTCATGGATATGCCAAAGGAACTATGGCAAGGCAATAGTGTGGAAACGTCCACGGGGAGTAAGAATTGCCGTGGGTGGCTATTTATGGCGGGTTGCCACGAAGTGGCATGTTTGCAGGTAGCATGTTGCGAAGTTGCCGCGGTATAGTGGCATGTTGGCATGCTACCAATATGTTGTTGAGTGGCATGTTGGCATGCCGACCAATATGTTGTTGTGGTAGGGTGCGTTTGGCCTTTAATGTATGGTGGCAAGTTCGAGCAACTTGATTGGCCCAAAAGGGGCCCGGCCAAACATAAGGCGCGACTCATACTTTTGGTGGAGAGTGTGGTGAGTTTAAAGTGACCTGATTGGTCGAGGAAATATGTTCGGGGCGTGGCCAATGGCGCTAGATGGCCTTGGGCATGGCCATGCCTCTTTTTGCTGCTGCGGCTCCTTGTTTTTTTTTTTTTATTCGAGCGAGGTTATGCACCCGCTAATCCATGGCGGATTAATTACTTTAGTTTGCATAAGCTTAATTTTGACAAGCAAGGTTTGGTATATTGCGCGAGGCGCGAAACCCTAACTTCTGCAAGTTAGTCAGGATGATTGACTGAATTCTATGTGTAGACACATAGCTCTTTTTAAGTTCGTTGCCAGAGAGCAACATGCTTTTCTGATTGAATACCTTATGCAAAGATCTTATTCTTGATACTTGGAGATTCGTGCTACTTTGATGCAAGTGAACACAAATCGTCATGCCATATCAACATTAAGAGTTCAAATGTGAGAACATAGCATAGAAGGCATTCAGAGGAACTTATATTAAGTGAATATACGCAGGCGCCAAATTTACTGAACATCTAGGATTTGCCAATGGGATAAATTTCATATAAGTGTATTGAGCGGCTCAATAAGTATGCCAATGGAGATCTTAGCACACGTGGCTCTTTTTTTTTTGCTGAGTGACGTCACATCAGATGCAAGGTTTTACGATTTTAACCCTAATCTAAAAACCACCATCAACATTAAGTCCCCTGCTTAGCTCGGAACAGTGACATTGTTGCGTGGTAAGCATTAGATGGTGACAGATGAGGATAAAATCGAAGCAACAAGTCATGAAGATATTGTCAGGGAGATTTGGCTAACCTTTGTCAGGAGGCACGAAGAATCTGCGATCCTTGCATCGGCGGTTTCGCATAAATTTGGTTTGGCCATGGGGTGCTGGCCTCAGCACTGCAACTTTGGATACTAATTGCAGAGGTGGTACTGCGACTTGTCCCGCGGGAGCGCAATATGTTGCTAGCCGGCTAGGTTACGGAATGCATGGAGATGGCGCTGTCTTGAACGTCCCAAATGGTGCTTTCTTGACTGGTGGAGATGGCGCTGCTTTGAACGGCTACGGAAAGGTGGATGGCGTGGCTAGCTTGGAAGGGTCGATGGCGAGGCTAGCTTGGAAGGGCCGATGGCGAGGCTAGCTTGGAAGGGACAATGTCATGACTAGCTTGGAAGGGACAATGGCGTGGCTCGCTTGGAAAGGCAAATGGAGCGTTGGCTTGCTTGGAAAGGCCAATGGAGCGTTGGCTTGGGACGAGGAGAGGATGGCGCTGGTTAGGGCTCGGCTGCAACGTGGAGATGGCGCTGGCTAGGAGTGAACTCTTGGGGCTTGAACGCGGACTGTTGGCGTTGGCGTGGAGCGGTAGAGATGGCCGTTTGGGAGCGAACTCGCTTGGCATTGTCTTGGCCGCGGACTGGTGGCGCCATGGAGCGTTGCCTTCATGGGCCCGTTGCCTTTTTTCCGTACATATATTAAACGAGAAATCTTCCTCCACTCTAATTCCAAAAAGTGTTGTGCTTATAAAAGGAAACCTTCTTCCACCCAAACTCCAAAGTAATATGTATATAAAAGGGTCGCACATTTTTATTTTTTTGTAATATTGGCTTTGTTTTCACGTCTCTCGCGTTAGCAACAAAGCGGAGGAGTTAAGCGTACTCAAGGTATGTGCTCCAACGTTTCTCCTCGTTTCTTTTTTTTTTTTTTTTTGGTGTAAACCTATCCATAGACATATCCTCCATAAAACCATAGAAATACTTTTGTATGAATGATTCTTCTCTGCTAGCGATGTCGTAGTAATATTATCCGTCACTTTGATAGTAAAGAGGCCAATTATTATACAAACTAGGCGCGCATGGATGGGTGGATGCCATTAGTTCTTCTCACGTGAAAACCTAGCTTTTAGGGTTTACTTTTCCTCTCGTAGCCGTGTACACAATTTTCGTGGCCATGCGTGACTTGGCCGAGGTCATACTTTCCGCGGCTTCACATGTTCCCGGGCATTATCTAGTTTCGACCAAGGGTGTACTTTCCGTGACATCACGTGTATCTCGTTGAGTAGACATCAGTCCCATTCCTTTAGCCATGAGTGCCATGACATGTGGACAAAGGAGAAATTTTCGTAGCAAATGTGTTGTTGACTCTGATTGTGGTAATTTTTGATAAAATCTTCATGTATGCTTTTATTCAAAGTAGTAATTTTTGCTTTGCTTTGTTGTAGTTACTTCAAAAGCATAAGGAATTTTGTTAATAGTCACCCGAAAGTAGTTCCGCTCGCCGCGTTGAGAAGTGTCAACAACTCCAAACCTAACACAGATGATGAGTTCTTTACGAAGTCGGCTACGATTACAAGGACCCATCCCAAATTCGTGGCAACTCTTCTGACTGATTCAGGGAATGATGGAGAAGTTCATCGGTCACTCCAGTGGCGCATAATGAGGTTTTGCCTTCAAAAGAAAGAGTATCCACTTCTCCCATAGATTTCAAAATCTTTCATAGTCCATTGCGCTCTTATGATAAGTGGATGAAATTTATGATGAGCCGCGACCACATAAAGTCCAACTTAACTGAGGAGAAAATCTTGCATGCTGCCATGGCGTCTGCGGCACTTCAAATCAGAAAAGATGTTGCAGGCTTGATTACTTTCATCTCCAGATGGTGCCCGGGAACTCACATGGCTATATGTAGATGGGGTGAGATGACTATTTCTTTGGAAAGCGTAGCCGTTCTGTTGAGTCTTCCAATAATTGGGAAACTTGATGTTGTCTTGTCTAAGGAAGAAGAAAAAATGCACGCCGCTTTGGTCACAAAAGCAATAGAATATGTTCGAAAGAATGAGGAAAGGTGTCTCTATAATCGGTGGGTGTCCGAGTGGTTCCATGATGAGCGGAGTCGGATCAAGTCTTTGGATGATACACTCCATGTTGTTGCATTTTTAATTCTGTGACTATCTAGAGATGTTTTCGATGATGGCTCTGGTAAGAAGGAGATAAGATGAAGCTCGTCAAATTTTCTATCAAACTAGCGAAAGGCATTGCTCTTCCCATCGGCGGTTTTTTTCTTGGCTCTTTGTACACTCATCTGGATCACTTAGTAGCAGACATGTATGTCTCTAATGGGTATATGAAAGTGGACTGGTATATCCACGTCGCCTTTCTTCAAGCGTGGTTGTGGGAGCATTTCACAAATTACGCTCCTAACCCGAGAACCTTATTTCCCAATGCATATGGCGTTTCTAGATACTTTGTTGGTTGGAGAGGCATCCAAGACTGGTGCAAAGCTCATTGATTTTCTTGACAACTCGCATGCGATTAACTTTCGTCCTTGGGCCCCGGCCCATGCCTCCATAGTTCAACCAGACACTTTTGCTTCCGCACCGAAAGTGATATTGCATTCCGCTGACGAGAATATGAGCATTGGAGAAAGTGTGTTCTTCCAAAGTCGCATATCCGGGTATGTGCCATCTTTTTCGAGGATCTTGTGGAGTACTCTCTTACAACATTGACAGTGGATGCTCGACATATGGGCTTTGGCCATGGAGTCACATTCTCCCGATGAATCACCCAGATGAATCTATTCCCGATTAAAAGTCTTTGCACCAGATAAAAGTCTTCTATTCTTGCTCCCTGAACGAAAACCTGTGATGACTCCCAAATATAATATCTTCTGGCAAGCTGAGTTCCTCGCCATTCATCAGTTCATGCAGGATGTTATGACAAATCTGCGTGGTAAACCTTCCTCTGCGGTTCTAGCGAAGCATAAATTGTTGAAAGAGCTTCCTTTCCGGCAAGCAAAAATCCTCTAGTTTGGATGCGAGATACCTCCAGAAAAAGGAGCAAAGGTCGAAAATCGTGCAGGTGGCTTCCAATCGGATTCGACAGCTCTTGTGACTTTCAGTTCTTTCAACACGCAGGTGTGTATGATTCCCTCACTGAATTGGCTGAATAAGTTTTCCATTCTCTCACTGACTTGTCTTGGTAACTCTAATATCTTTTCCAGACTTGCCCACGGCCAAAAAACGTCGCCTCTTGAGAAAGAAGGCAACGAGACTGAATCTCTTGAAGAAGATTCCGAAGAGGAAGAAAGCTCGAGATCCGGTGATGAGAGGAGCACTTCTCAATATAACAAATAGTCTTCTTCTAGTGGACCCACAAATGAGTCGGTGAGTTTTCCACATTTTTCTTGGATTATTTATTTATACCGGATAAATGATTAATTTGTGATATTTACAGGAAGAGGCTGCTTCCGAAAATAACTCTAAGATGGAGACCCACGACAATGAAGGTGTAATAGTGTCTCCAATCATGGAAACCGTACCTTTTAGCAACCCGAAGATGGAAACTCGATCGTCATGAAGATGCATGCTGTGCTTCGGATGATGGAAAACGCCCACGCCGGGCGCGATTTTAGCCAAAAATCCTTGTTGGTCGCGGAATCGACAAAGCGCCACTTTCACCCTCTATTCTTGATTCCTCATGAAGATCACGTGTTGATTGGAGGCTTCGGTGTGCAGAAATAAGCATGAGGAGTTGTATACCTATACGTGGGAGAGATATGGACACATCTCAACAAATAAGAAGATCACTAGCCTGTTACGCGTTGGTTAAGCGGGTGGAAGAAATATTATATTCAATTCGATATGTGCAAGGTGACTTGTCACACTGCTTTCCGGAGATGTAATCTCAAACCGGGAGTTCCACCGGATATGTGTGTAAACTTTGAGTTTAACGCTTCTCGGTTACTGTGAGGATATTTTCCGAGATCCAAAGGCTCGCATCTTCCAAGACGGTTGATGGTCCTTCATGGATTTAATTAATCAAATGAGGTAGAAGTCGATAAGTTGTCCCGAATTGAAGTCAGCATGAAGCTCTTCAAAGTATGAAGGACATTTTCTCCAAGAAGAACGAGCCGTTGTTAGGCAACTTTCCTTGAATACTTTTATTTTTCCAGAACTTCTTTTCTTAGGTTTTTTTTTTTTGAAAGGAAAAAGAAACGCCTAGTTTATGTATGGTTTTCTGGTTTTTGGATTGATAGATGATTTATTTTTATAATATTTTTTGGATTATTTTTGGAGTAATGGCTTTTTAATCAATTGATATGTCAAAATATGAATTACGAATGTAAGTAGCAAAATCATTCAGGACCGTGAACGTTGCATGAGAAAGGAAGAGATATGAAATCTTGGGATGATTGGGTCCTTGGCTTCATGATAAAATGTGAAATTCCAAACAATAAGTCATGTAAACATCATCCGGCAAACTTACTCGCTTTAGGGTTTCACCAGAATCGAGTCTTCAGTAGTAAAATCTGAAGTCTTTACGTAACGCCCTTCTTCTTGCCACGAGAAGTCCCCTTCGTTCTTTATTGTTGGTGGACCATATTTATGTCGATCCGTAGTAAGATGGAGAATCTCTAGTCCCTAGATGCAATTCTCCTGAAACCCCTCTTTTCTTGGACAGTGTGCTTCAAAGTATGGAATTCGCTTGTAGTATGATGGGAACGAGATTTGAATTCGTAACCGAGAGATTAATCTCCCAATGTGGTCGCCAATTGTTTGAGGGTGAAAACCGTTTCTGCTGATTTTAGTAATTTTGGGTGTGTGTAGGTGAGAAACGAATCAAAACCATAAACAATATACCGCATCGGAGTACTTTTGATTCGAGAGATCAATACTGCATAATCTCGCCTAAACCAACAAATGGTCGCTCGTGCTTGCTTGATTTCAAAGTGAAGGAGAAGGGTTGGTCTTAGTAAGGGAAGCGAAGGGCTGTTGAGACCGAGAATAGTTGATTCCGAAGTGTGGGCGTTTTGTGACTTGTATCGAAAGTTGAACCCGGCTGGCTGGATGAAAAAGCTATCGTATGATTTTTGGATGTTGTATTGTTCTCCCGACCAAAATTTGTCGCTTGCGGGAAATAGGTGATACCTATTTATACAAGTCATAGAGAAACGTACCCCTGTCTCGCGTAGAAGTGGAAAAGATTGAGTGGTGGAAGAAAAGAGTAATGTAATCGCGACGTTATGCTTCCATGATGAGGGAAGTGGAATTGTGGTACCGCCAGTCCCGTTGCCTCATGATGAAGGAAATGAATTTTTACACCGATACTTTTCACCACCACTAATTATCCCACTTCATGACACTTTCTTGTAACGAGCGCATTGCACGCCGCACGCTGTAAACCGCCAGACCAATACCCTGATGAGCATCCCCCAGTATATGACATATTTTGATGTCTCGGGTGTTTTCATGGAAAACATGTAGCACTTTGCTACATGTGGCAAGTTAAAATCGAGAGGCTTTCCGTGTAAATAGCATGTGATGCTAGGCTCAAATTTGGGCTAGTCGCGTAAAACTTGTCGCGAGCTTACTTGCGGTTTAATGGCGAACTTCATGGCCGGGATCGCATCTTATGAATAAGGGTAGCCGTTGATTGTGGCTACCTTGTTGGCGCCTGACAATGGCCCAGTGGCATTGCAACATGACTAGTGCTTTCCAGTGGCACGATGGTGCAAGTGGCGCTTGGCGTAGCCATGGTCGCTGGGTTTAGGCGGTTGGTCGCCTAAGAGTAGTCACAAGTCCATCAGTTCGGTGGCGAACTTGGATGGCTGAGATTGCATCTCATGAAGAAGGATGACAATTGATTATGGTCATCATCTTGTTGTATAAACGGTGGCGTCGACCACATGCTAATGGCATGCCGCTGGTGTAGCCATGGCATAGCGGCATGTCAATGGCGTAGCTGTGGCATAGCAGTATGTTGGTGATGTTGCGGTATGGCCAAAGCTAAAAATTGGCTCCGTGGCCAAAGTTTGGGTTTGGTGCCGTGGAATAATTCGTCGTGGAAGAATTATCCGTGGAAGAATTAGGGCTTGGCGTGGCCAAGGTGCCGTGGAAGAATTAGGGTTGGCGTGGTGATGAGTGCCAAATATTGCATATTTCTACATTTATTTATTGGCATTTAACTCATCTTTGTGCTCGTAAATCGATATTATCCCAAATTCGTATTTTCCCTATTTTCAAGAATAAATATTTAGGACTAATTAATTTTGTATTTTTAGGTAGTAAATAAAGCTCTGAGAAATTAAGGAGCCAAAAGAGCGAAAAATTGGAGGCAAGCGTCTATGGAGATGAGCAAAGTGACATATAGATTACTGATGAACAACTTACAAAACATGGGCTTGAGCAGTCCAAGACCACCCACGACCCGATCTAAGCCCGTCTCTCTAAGCCGCAGGATTTGATCCATTTTCATCCTGCGTCGTGATCATCCCACGTCGGCTTCCCTAGATGCAACGCTGCCCACCCATCTCATCACCTCTCACGCTCTCCCGCTCCACAAAGAAATCACCTATACCTTTACCCATCGAACCAAACACCCATTTCTCATTTCCCTTTCTCTTTCTCCCCGACGGTTCAGAGAAAACCATTCTCTTCCCCCGACCATGGCGAGCCACCATCACCTTCACCGTCTTCGCCCGACACCACAGCCACCAACAACAACGACTCCGAGAGTCGCCGCTCCGCCACTCCTAATTCTACCCATCTCACCTTTAGCTTCTTCCATAACCTAAAGCTAGGGTTGATAAATTGGAATTCTGTGGTTTTCTCAACAAACTCTTGCATGGCTACCAAGAGCGAATTAGCAGAGGAAAGAGGTTTGGGTCTCTCTTGAATTGTCCTGTCGAGTGATTGTGAGGTATAAAAAGAGTTGTTTTTCATGTGAGAGAACTAAGTCCTGCTTTTAGGGTTTAATTTTGTAATTTAATTTCAAGTTTGTTTAGCTTTGCATGATGTTCTAAATCACTTTCTCGCTAGGGTGCGGATGAAACTCTCTTATCTAATGTGAAATTAATCAAATTCTAAAACCTTGTTCTTATTGTGTAATGCTTAGGAAAATAGTTAGCTAGAGAACTAAATTTGCTTGTGATCAATGGTACTGTAAGAATACCATTGATACTAGGAGTAAGTAAGGGGATTTAGTTATATAATTATTCATCTAAGGCCTTCAAGGGAAGGCATAAGAACAAGTGATAATTTACATTACCTTAGCATATGATTAGAGAGTGAATTCAATCACCCTAGTGCCACTCAACCATCTGTTACAACACCTTTTGTTCATTTGTTGCCTTAAATTAGAGTCACAACACTTCAACTAGTCGTATCGACACCCA
Organism: Papaver armeniacum; assembly: GCA_023531295.1. Lineage (NCBI taxonomy): Eukaryota > Viridiplantae > Streptophyta > Magnoliopsida > Ranunculales > Papaveraceae > Papaver > Papaver armeniacum. Next base: position 58,589 of record JAJJWW010019188.1, on the reverse strand, counting down.
AATAAAATCACATTAGTATTCCTTCTCTAGAAAATCGGTTTTGTAAAGCCTCGGATCAACTCTACAAGAACCCCATCTCCCTAAGGATCGACCTATACTTGCCCTCGCCTCCAATAGGCACTTTGTGCACTTGCATTATAACCCGTAGCGAAACTCTTTTAAACCTCTACCAAGTTTTTGCGCGCTGCTGAGGGATTTGCAGTGTGTCTGCGTTGATCATTTGCTAACTCTATCTTGGTTTCATTAATTTGTATATATGTGTTAATACCTTCTTTGTTTAGCTTCTATTGTTGGTTTTACATTCCCGCATATTGGCATCATTCTCTTTGTAACTTAGCCCACAACCCTTCAAATTAGGATCATAGTTGCATCCGTGCATTGCACTCACTATCTCATTTAGCATCTAGCCAAAGCTTGAGCCATCCACTACTCACCGCATTACAAAATCCCCGTGATTAATCGCTAAAACCATCATCTATGCTAATCGAATCTTGTGTAGTGATAGGTGCTCGTCGAATCGCATTCTTTCATCTCTTTTTGTTAAGCCTTGCATCCCTAAGCATCACTTCCCACTGTAGAGTAACTTAGCATAATCACTTTGTTTTAAATTTTGCATTTTAATCACTTTAAAACCACTTGTCATTGTAATTTGTAGTTTAGTTAGTCCATCCGTTCATACAAATTTCATCTTGGCTCTTTAATGTTACTGTAACTTTTATCTTTCCCTTCATCCGCACTCTCTAAAACCCCGTAAATCTTCATTGTTATATTTTCTAGTGGTTGTTGTTTCAGCTCCATAGCATCACTAAACATTGTGTCAGTTATTGATTCCTGTGGCTCAATTTTTACCTTAGGCATAGCTCTGAATTTGCCATTGTAGCACTAGTGCTCTCTTTCTTTAACTGTGTAATATTGAGAACTGAAGTTGATTTGTTGAGATAGCAGGTACCTGTGGTGCAGCTGAGCAAGCCCAAGGAAGACAAGGAAAAGCGCAGGACGATTGTGGAATTGCCTAAACCCGGTTTATACCGGCGGTATTGTGTCTCAAACCCTTCTTACCTAAATGAATGATATAGCATGCTTGTCGACACAACTAGGTGCATTCTCAGTGAGTAGCATCCAACCCCGCAATATCTAGGGTTTGCGCATATGAGTCTGTGATAACTGAATAACCCATCTGCCCTGTGCTAGCTCTAGCCCCTGTAGCTGTTGAGCTTAAGCTGCAACCTGGTTAACCAAGTTAGCTTTTAGCCCTAGTGACATCAACTGAGATAGTTGATATCAACTGAGACTGTTTAGGTCAACTGAGTGAGTTGACACCACATGCCCCGAGCCTATGCATGCTTTACTCTGTCAACCACATCTGTGAGACCCTGTTGAGCAATCTGCCCTGCAATTTTTGGCACATAAACCAGTGAAAATTGGGGTCAATCGACCACGTTGACATCAACTCGGCTGTTGATACCCCGTCAATCAACCCTGTTGCCACTTTGCCTCATAACAAGTGCCCCTGTGGTATTGTTGAATTCAAACCCCGCAACCCTTGAAAACATGCTCTTACCCCGCCGGCATCTCGCATAACTGTGTATAACCTCTGAGAATTGAGATCACTTGACTTTGTTGACACTCTGAACATGTTGTAGTGTGCTAGCATTGCTTATTTTCTGTTCATTTTCCACATCTGTGAAGTTTATATCTACATTAAGCTGATCTTTTAACCTCTATGATGCTGTGAATAAGAGACCCTGCTAATATCTGCATACCTGTGTGCTTGATCTCTGAAAATTGAGGTTAACTGACCCTGTTGACATCATCTGTTGCATCTGCGCATGACAAGTGTGTTATAGATTTCCAAATATTATTCATCTGCTGTTGCATTGTTCATTTGCGCATCTGTGTAACAATATCTGTAATCTGTGTATGAGCTGTGCCATTGGAGTGAATGTGGAGTGTCTGATTTTGTATTAGCATCTCACTTGTTGTATGCCACACACAAACCCAGCACATGCTTCACCTTGAGTGAGCACAACCTCTTACCCTGTGCACCTTACACATATTTTTACTTGCCTTGTGCACCTGCCAACAATCGGGCTGCATAAGTCGTGTCTTTATCTTTTGCACATTACCCGCATCAAGCACTTCCAAAGGTCTTGTGTCTCTCTTAAGAAATGTAAAGATCCAAAGACTTCATGTGCTAGAACTTGAGTGTCATTTTGTGTAACTTGTGCATAATCTGTGCTGAAATCCACAGAACCAGTGTTGTGTCTTTCTTAAAACATCAGCAAAAAGCACTCCTGTGTGCTTAAATCTAAGAATTGTGTGTCATTTTTTTTGTGTGGTTTTTGCTTATCTGCGTTGATATCAATTGGATGTATGCATGCTTAACATACTTTATGTGCTAGCTAGGCTATGATTGTGTCTTTTAGAGACCAAACAAATCGACTAGTTAGAATCCGCCCGGACGAAATTGTCAGTGTACCCATTTCTTCAACAGAAAGCCCAAGCCCATCAAAAACCATGGGTGATGAACAAAACCAACCCCGTAGTCTCAAGGACTACATGTACCCAACTAGCGCAAGCCAGCCTCCCTCTTGCATCATTCGCGTGCGTCATGCTGGTCGCTTGAACTAAAGCAAGCACAATTCACATGTTACCCGTGTTTAGAGGGGTCGATCTTTGAAAACCCCTACCACCATGTGAGAGATTTTGAGGATATTTGTGGGACTCTGCGTTTAACCAAATGCCGAAGAGTCCCTCAAATTGAGATTGTTTCCTTTTTCTCGAAAGACAAAGCCAAGTCATGGCTTCATGCCCTACAACCATAGTCCATTAGAACATGGGATGACCTCACAAAAGAGTTTTTCAAAAAGTTTTTCCAAACCATAAGACGGCGACAATTCCAAAGTCTAAATGGTTTTGTGCAATTAAAGACGAAACTCTAGCAAAAATACTTGGAGAGATTCAATGAATTATTGCTCCAATGTCCCCACCATGGTTTTGAAAAATGGAGACTCGTAAAATATTGTATGAGGGTCTAGATGTTAACCCGAACCCACGCTCGTAGGATCATAATATCGCAATGCATAGGGCTCGCAGGATCGATAAACGACGTTACCGCGAGGGAGTCGCAGGAAACTAAAATGAACGACGCAATGAGAAACGACACACAAAACAACTGAAAGGCATGGAACCTGGCGAGGGTTAAGAAGTGTCGCGAGATTGAATAAGTTGTACACTGGCGACACTTCGCGAGACATTTCCGAAAATAAAGGATAGCTTAGCTGTCATCCACTATGTATTACCCTATATAAAGGGTCGAGTGAGTCTATTGTAAGGGAGATCTTTTTAGAATTGTTGGGCAAGTCATTAGGAGAGAGAAAGTTCAAGAGTGTTTTACTTGCTAAGTGTAATCCAACTTTTCCTGTGTAAACAACTCATGAAATTAATCAATAAACCTTCTCAATTATACAACTTTCAATGGACTAATTAATCAAGAGATAGTGAGGGGTGTAGTGTGGGAAAACCTCGCTACTACATATGCGCTAGAAACAGGGACGAGCAGTGATTGACGAAGAAATTGGAAAGAATTTGGATTAACAAAGAAGAGATTTGGAAAAGATACTCAAGAATTCATTGAAAAGAAAGATGGCTAGAAGAAGAAATGTACAAGAGCAACCAACGATTGTAAGAAGAAGTGGGAGACTTGGCCGGAGAAAGGAGGAATGAAACAGAGAATCATCAAGGATGAATATGAGAAATGACGGAGAAGATCAAAATCAACCACCAATCTCCCCAGAAGCAAACGCAGCTGTGGATTATGATAGAGTAAGTGTGCATACTTGGAGATCTGATTCTGAAGACGAGAGAGAAGAGGAGCAGCAGCTGGTGAACAATGGACAAGGAGAGCAAGGGATGAATGGAGAAATGAATCCAGAAACGAAGAAATGGCAAAAAGCTAGAAAGATTGAGACAAACAATACACGAAGAGAGACGATTAGAAGCAGAGGAGCGAGCAAACTTGACAAGACAAAATCATGAACCGAGGATGGAAAATATGAGGTTGCAAAGAAGGAGATCTAGAAGTAGCGTGAGATCAAGTTCTAGATCGAACAGAGAAGAAAGAAGGAGAGTTTTACCAACAAAAGTGCCGGGAAGAAACACAAAATCCGAATACGCAGAGCATGGCGAGAGAACTGGGAAATAGAAGATCGTTATATTCTCACCAAAATCTTCAAAATGAGCGAAATAGGGAAAATCAAGAAAACATGCAACTCCAAGGGCCGAATGACCCAAATGTCAAGGAAGAATAATCCCGCACGGGAGAGAAGAATTGAGAAGAAACCGAGAGATCGAGGATGACATTGAGAGACACTACATTGAACAAGCGCGACTAGCTCGCGAAAGAGAAAGAATAAGAGCAGAAATGGAAAATCAAGAGATGGAAGAAGCAATCCTACAGAATAACCATGACAACCGCGAGAGAAGGAGGGAACAAAACCGTACTCAATAGAAATATTAACGAAGAGTATGAGAGGGTGCAGATGATGAGAGCCGAGAGGCAACCAAGAAGAGAGAACAACCGATATAATGGCGTGCGAATTAACGAAAGAGACGAAGAAGAGCGTCGCGAGGAGAGAAGAGGAGAAAATAATGAGCAGAAGGTCAAAATAGGCACGAGCGAAGAAGGAGAGAAGCAGAGCTAAAAAGACCAAGAGAAACAAATTCCCGAGGCAAATGAACAAATCTTAAGAGAACTAGCCGAAATGAGAGGATTACCGAATAATAGAAGGGAAGGAGGAAGGAGACAACCGGACGAAGCCATCGCAGGCCGCGAAGAACCCCTTCACGCTAGAAGTACAGATGGGAGGAATACCTCCTAAGTGCAATCTACCTGCATTAACCAACATCTTTGATGGAACAACCTCGTGCGATACAACATATTAAAGCTTACATGAGATGTATGTTACAATGGGAGAATCATGATGCCATATTATGCAAATATTTCAAGCGCCAAGCTTAATAGAGAAGCACTAAAATGGTTTGAAGGTCTGCCAAGGAACACAATCACATCATTCAATCATTTACAAGCCACATTCCCGGGAGCATACATAAGTAACAACTCTTCGCGACTGTGTATTGAAGATGTATTCGGTTGAAACAAAGGATTGGCGAGAGCTTAAGACAATTGACAAGAAGATGGAGGACCATGTGTAGCGAAATGGCAGATCGGGTTGAGGAGAGATATCTCATACTCTCATTTGTGAATGCTCTCTTCGCGACTAACTTGTTATACATTCAAATTTTTAGAGTCAAAAATACAATCACAATGGCAGAATCATGAGAATTACAGAAGAATATATTGCCTTAGAAGAAAGACAAAATGAAATGAATTCTTATCCAAATGCGAACACAAGTTCTAACGCCGCGAACGCAAGTTTGTTACCTCAATTCATAAATACAAAGGGCGAGCACTTCGCAAGGACAACAGCAAGGAGAGCCGATGAGGGACAGCAGAAGGTAGTAGCTATGGGAAGCCACGATCAAGAAGAGTTTGAACGTGAAAGGAACTATTACAACCGTAATGTTAGAATAATAAGATTCGAGAGGCTAGATCATGTGCAAGAAACTTATGGTGGACGAAGGCAAAATAACCGTGGAGGGCAAGAAGTCATAGAACAAGATGGGAACAAATTAAGATGCCTCCATTGAATGCTAGCGTTGAAAAGATTTGGGAAGCTATACTTGTGATGGAAAATGTACCAAAGACCTTGGAATGTTGGAATGGAACCACCGCCAAAGCGATAGAAGTCATGAGTTTTGTTCTTACCATCGCTTCCATGGGCATCAAACAAACGATTGTAGAAACATAAAGAGAATTATTCTCGGATGATTGATCGTGGGAAGTCAATCACTTTCTAAGGGGAGAAGAAACAAGTCGACATTACCACCACCACCAGAGATGCACATGTAACAATGGTCGTCAAGGAAAAGAAACATTTGTGATAGAAGTAGGAACAAAAGCTAAGAATTTGAACTCGCAACTCTATCGTCCATTCCTATCGCACCATCGAGGATTTTCATGACAACGTGCTTAGTAGAGTCTTCGCGAGAGATGCTAATGATAAGGAAATAATGAGCCCAAGCGAGAACGACGCAGCTTAGAAAAGTGGCAGTTGAAGACTATTTCTTTCTCTCGCAGATGAAGTACCAAAAGGAAGAGAAACACACGATAGCCCGTTGGTTGTAAAACTAGAGATTAACCCGAAACCAAATGATGGAGAAGATGATGAGGCGTGCTTGTTGGGCGATCAACCGAATTCTAATCGACACCGAAGTTCTATGAATATTCTCTTCTACCATACTTACAAGACGATGGGCGGAAAAGATGAGGATTTAATTCCCCTCGACATACAAGATATATGGCTTTAACGGCACCGCAAACAAACCAAAAGGAGAGGTTCACATGAGAATACCTCTACAAGGATTATCCACCGATATTTTATTCTCGTGGTGGTTGATGTGGAATCTCCATACAATGCGCTGATTGGGAGGCCATGGCTTCATGAAATTTTAGGAGTCGCCTCAACATATCATCAATGTATTAAATTCCCACATCCAAACGGCATTGGTATCATACAGGAGATTGGAAGGAGTCGCAATAAAGGCCATGAGGTTGATATAGAAACTCGCAAGAAAGAAGTGCCAAAAGAAAGGGTTGGAAGCAACATGTGAGAAATGAACAGAGAAAGGAAAACTCGATGGTAGATGCTATAGAAGTGAGGGCTGAACATACCCCGCGAGGTGAATACTTAGGGACAAAGCCAATATTATAACAATGAAGAAGCAAAAGATATGCAAAACAAAAGGCATAAGAAGTGAATAATCAATAACAAAGCAGGATGCAAAGTAACAAATTAAGTAATGATGTGCGAGAATCTCGCAGCCAAGAGTAAAATGAGAATACGACTAAGAAAGAAAAGTGAAATACAACAAGTGAAATGAATCAAAAGCGAATACTTCGCAAACAAATATCAAGAAATAATGAAACATGAATGATTGAATGATTTAACAAATATAAATGCGCAAATGAATGGGACGAACCTTTATGGCGTACACCCTAGTTCGCGAATAACATTTCGTAAGAGGCAAATGTAAGACCTAAAGTGCGTCATATAAGGGGGTATCTCTCGCCGTGGTTCAGGGGGAAGGTTACACCGCTCCCGAAGCCCGAACCATGAAAATTTGGGGCCCATGAAAGCCTATCCTAAGAGGTACCTTGGATTCCCAACTATATATGTAGGTTATACCGGTTGGGCGACCGAGGGTCTCTTCCTAGAGTCGTGTATGCTCAAGGCGCCGAGGTACACGGTTGAGCCAGAGTGCCCGGGATGGATGAACCTACCCCTGGCCATTCTTGGCAAGTCTTGGCATGCGTTGCACTCGCCCAAGAAAACTCCACTTAGGTGCAGCCTCGTAACCATAAACCCTATAGGTATAAGGGATAAGAGATCACGAAACAATCAAGTTGTTGTTAAGACCGGATGGGAGGAGCTAGTCTTGTATGGCCGATGTTTCGCCTCCTTGAAGGGGCAACCGGGAGATGATAAGGGCGACGCTCTCCATTAGGGGAGTGCCAAAACAGACGCAAATGTCATGAGGCTTTGTTTTCGCAAGGAGACTTAGGCTTGTCATATTTGTGCAAATGATCCCGCAGAGGCAATAATACTAACGCGAGGGTAAGGCGAGATCAATGGGTCTTTACATGAAAGTGTACTGACGTCCCGCGATTTCGTCGCACGACGGCAATGTCATGGGGCTTTATGTTCGCAAGGATATCTAGGCCTGTCATATTGTCGCAACTAAAGCATCCTGCAGAGGCAAAAATACTTGGAAAATGATAAGGCAAGATCAATGGGTCTTTACACGCAAGTGTAAAGACGTCCCGCGATTTTGTCGCCATAAAAGGTGGCAGGGAGGACCTCTAATTAGGGAGGTCTAACTCTAAGACCACACAAAAATGATAAGGCAGGGTCAATGAGCCATCACATGAAAATGTAAGGCGGTCACACCTTGTCGCCACAAAAAGAGATAGAATACTCAATTCATGAAGATACTCGCGACTCGTCGCGATGATACATTTCAATTAACAATAAGATTATTATCAAATACTTGATGACAACTAAAATCTTCCATCCAAGAAGAATACCAGAGGCAAGTATGGGAATGGAAAAGATGAAATATTGTTATTCATCTTCTCGATGAAAGAATTATACATCAATAATGTTAATTAATTATATTACAAGGAAGAACTACCAAAAAAGGGGACCAAGATTGAATTCGGAGGAGAAAAATCCAAGAAATATACTATAATAAGGATACGTAAATGTACGTATACTACAAGCAGAAAAGAAAACAAAAAGAATTATTTCTTTGGCGATTCTTCTTCTTCATCCGATTCTTCAACTGATTATTCTCTCATCGCTGAATTTTCTTCTTCGCCAGCCTCACTATCGAAACGTCCGAGACAGCAGATTCTCAGAACCTCTTCAAGGAGCCAGGATATGAATGCAGAGGGATATTATGGTCCTTACAAACATACTCCATGCCTCTATTGCGAAACGAACAAAGATCATTGTTAAAGTTCTCCACCGTCGTTAGAAATTGTTTCTTCAACTTGGAATATCTATTCTCGCGAAGGAAGAGATTCTTTCGCGAAATGTTCTTTTCGGTTTCGAGTTCTTCAATTCTCGCTGAAAATTCCCTACGAGTTGCTCTTTTTCGATTCAAGCTCTCTAATTCTAACCCGAAGCCTCTTCTCGATTCTCGCAAATAAGAAACAACAAGTTAACAATTTACAAGTAATATTACTAAATAAGAAGCAAGAAGGTATAATAAGCAACCTTCTCTCGCGTCGATATCATATCTTTAATCAAGGAAGTATGCTCGGCGTGAAGACTAACATCAACACCTAGGTTATTTCCGGCGTTATCTAAAACTTTCGCAGCCCAGTGCGAATTCATCATCATTATTTATAACAAGGAGCGAACGAATCTGATCTTCTCGCTCACTAAGTAAGGAATTCTCGCGAAGCAATTCATCTCGCTCAATTTGTAGCTCAAGAAGAGATTTTTGAAATGTTGCTAATGCTTGAGCACCATTGTTAGCAATGCGGTCTTTGTCATCTATGTGATCACTAATTTTCTTCCTCAAAATTTTGATTTCTTTACGAGACTCAAGAAACATTTGTTTAAATTGGTTGGCCGCACTTAAACCAGATCTATGTTCAATCTCTAAAAGGCGATATTTGGTCCGAAGTTCATCTAATGAAAGAGAGTTAATTTTGTTCGAAGAACTACTTAAAGAAGTGTTGAGATGAGCGAGAAGAAGGTTATTATCCATAGGTTCAGAAATGTATGGAGAAGAATAGCTTCATCTGAGAGATTATATACGTCTCGCAAAAGTAATAAGTTAGGTGGCAATACACGACCAATAAAATAAAAATAATAAAAGAAGGCAAATATTATACCATAAAGTTGTGATTAGCATTTTGAAGGGTGGATACCCTCTCTTTTTGAGAGATCAAGTTCTGTATTTAACTTTTGAATCGTCTCATCTTTATCGCGAGATAACGCAGCCTTCAATTCCAATTCTCGAATCTTCTTGCTCAATTGAGAATTCTTCTTCTCAAGATTGCTGCGTCTTCTCTCAAGATCCGAGGCAACTACAAAAGAAGACCTTCCAACCTATGAAAGAAGATAGAAAAGGCATAATACATATACAACAATATAAAGCCAATGGGGAGATATGATTGTATACATACCAAGGATCCAAGCGCATTCAAGAAGTCAGGAGACATAGTTCTAGAGACTCCATTGAAAGAATCATTGCCCTCCAAAGAGAGTGGCATTGCACACGTTTGCGAGAGTTCCGCAAAGAGAGGCTAGGGAGCATCTCCCATTCCTTGGAAAGAATCGAGAAGATACTAGACAACCGACCCATAGAAGAACCAGTTAACGGGTCCTTTGTAGCGAGAGAGCGATTCGAATTATGGTCATCCTCATCGAAGACTCGTAGTTTGAGCTAAGGCGAGAAGAAGATTGAACCTTTCGCTTCTTAGTTAAGGGGGCAAAGGATTTACCCTTGCGAGCGACGCTTTGCCCTTACTTTTAGTCTTCGCAGCTGGAAGAATAGTTTCTTCAACTCCAACCTTCGCATACGGTAAAGATAAGAAACAGAGGCAACAATATTGTTTCAAATAACAAAGGAAGTGTTTTTACTTCACCCGTAAGTTTATCGAAGTATGGTCGAGTACTCTCCAACGGATTATCCTTGTACTTTCTTCAACTTGGCGATCCAAAATTATACAAACTCAACATATGAAAAAGAAAAGTTGCAAAGGCAAGGTTTAAAATGGGAAACATACCTCATTTGCTCTTCTCTCGTGCCATTTGAACTCCCAAGGATGATACCCTCGCGAGATTCGCAGAAGAACGTGCGAGCCCGCGATATAAGGACCATTTAAAAACAAGGGTACAACCCACCATTTCTCATCTTTGGAGTGGCGAGGAGTAGTATTATTACCCGGTGCCAATCAATATCCCGCATGAGCAATTTATCCTCGTGACATTATCCTTCTTTTTAAGGCGAATGCCCCAAATGAGATTTCGCATTAACCATCTTTATCACCGAATAATTTTCAAAAAAGTTTTCTACAAGCAGTACTTCTCTCAACAACTATTTCCAAGTCTTTGAAATCGGGGTGTCTAACAGAAGTAGAGTATAAAGATCCTTTGCCAGCACCACGATACGCGAACTCAAGCATTAGGCGAATGCAATCGCCACTTAACCGATAAACAGCCCGAGAGAATTTTTCATGGGCCAAGATTTCATAAAATAAAGGCAACTCTGGATCGTATAAGGGAATGGGAAGTCCCGCGAGAAGCCGACCTAGCGAGACTATAATCTTTTGATCATCACATTGATGATCGAAAATAACCTTTACGAAAGAATGGATGAGGGTTCTTGATCAGAATGGTCGATAGAGTAAAACCCTTCTCGAGCAATTTCGTTGAACTTCATCAAAAGAAGCTTTGTATGCACGACTAATGGCAGCCATTATCGATGGGAATGGATGAGAGGTTAAAGGTTAAGATCGATGCTAAAAAAGGACGAAGAGAAGATTTGCAGTAGCAGGAGCGCAAATTGCGGAAGGAGAAAATCAAAGAAGTTGCAGAGAGAAACTAAAGAATGAAAAGGAGGGGAAAAGAAAACTATATATAGGGGAAAAGAGCCTCGAGAAAAACGAGGTCATTTAATGCGAAGAGACATGAACGGTCGAGAAAAAGTGGTTGAGAGAAACGTGTCAAGAGAAGACATTAATAATCAAAATCCGTGTAAAAATATAAAACTAAAGATTCTAAAGATAAGCAGTCGCGGCAACAATATCGTAAAAATCTCATGATACTCTTCCCTTCGCAGGAGAAATATGAGGAGAGATAAGAGACGATACTTCATATATATCTCAAAGAAACTCCTAACTTCGCAAAAGAATAGAGGCAAGTACGTACTTTTCAAGTACAATATTCTTCCGCTCGTTCCTTCATCAACAAAACCAAAGATCACTACAACAATGCATTTTTCCTTAAAGATCGCTCTTCAAGCAATATTCAAGGAAAAAGAGGCAAGATGTAGGATCATAATATCGCAATGCATAGGGCTCATGGGATCAATAAACGACGTTACCGCGAGGGAGTCGCAGAAACTAAAATGAACGACGCAATGAGAAACGACACACAAAACAACCGAAAGGCATGGAACTCGGCGAGGGTTAAGAAGTGTCGCGAGATTGAATAAGTTGTACACCGCGACACTTCGCGAGACATTTCCGAAAATAAAGGATAGCTTAGCTGTCATCCACTATGTATTACCCTATATAAAGGGTCGAGTGAGTCTGTTGTAAGGAGAGATCTTTTTTAGAATTGTTGGGCAAGTCATTAGGAGAGAGAAAGTTCAAGAGTGTTTTACTTGCTAAGTGTAATCCAACTTTTCCTGTGTAAACAACTCATGAAATTAATCAATAAACATTCTCAATTATACAACTTTCAATGGACTAATTAATCAAGAGATAGTAAGAGGGGTGTAGTGGGAAAACTCGCTACTACATCACCAAGACACACAACACCGCAGAAAACATCTAATGTAGAGAAAGAATCGAGCATGTTGATAAAATCTAAGAGTCCTACCAATATAAATGTTTCTTTGCCAAGTCATGCACCCGTTGCTCCATTCCCACAAAGGTTGGTGCAGCGAAAGGGGGTAACAATACAACGAGATTTTGGAAATGTTCAAAAGAGTTAACATAAACATTCCATTTCTTGAAGCAATCGGACAAATACCCACCTATGCTAAGTTTTTAAAGGACTTGTGCACACAAAAGCGAAAGCTTCATGTGCATAAGCGTGCTTTTCTCAGCGAGCAAGTGAGCTCCATAATCCAAAACAAGATTCCAACTAAGTTTAGAGACCCGAGTAGTCCAACAATTACATGCACCATAGGTGACCATACGATCGAAAAGGCGTTACTAGACTTAGGAGCAAGTGTGAATCTATTGCCATACTGTGTATGTGCAATTGGGCCTTGGGAGCCGAAGCCCACTGTTGCGCTACAATTAGCGGACAAATGCATGAAAATCCCCGTGGTATTGTTGAAGATGTGTTAATCAAGGTTGATAAATTTTTCTTTCCGTGGACTTCATCGTCTTAGATACTCAACCCGTGCAAAACCCAAGTAATCACATTCCTCGGTGATTTTAGGACGTCCTTTCTTTGCGACGTCCAATGCCATCATCAACTGTCGAATGGAGTGTTGAAATTGTCTTTTAGTAACATGACCGTAGAGTTGAATGTTTTTAACACTAGTCAATAACCCATTGATTGTGATGATATCTTGATTTGCATGAGATTAACATGATTGAGAGTCTGATCCAAGACTTTTTGCCCGACATTTTGTCAGTGGACCCTTTACAAGCATGTTTAGATAACTTTGACTTAGATCTCTTTGAGTCTAAGTACATTGGTGAAATTCACTCTTTGCTTGAATCTGTTCCACCCATGGATATTGCTAAATGGCGAATGCAAGTGGAACCCCTTCCACTCTCTGATTCCAAATCTACCCCACCTCTTGATGTACCACCTAAGCTTGATTTGAAACCATTACCTGATACCTTGAAGTATTCTTTCTTAGGTCCTTCTGATACTTTACCTGTGATTATTGCATCATGTTTAGACACAGAACAGGAAAGTCAACTTTTAAAAGTACTTAAAGAACATAAAGGAGCCTTAGGTTGGACTATCTCAGACCTTAAGGGTATAAGTCCCACAATTTGCATGCGTCACATAAATCTTGAAGAGAACACTAAACCATCTAGGGAAATGCAAAGGAGACTTAACCCCAATATGAGAGATGTTGTCAAAGGTGAGATCTTGAACCGCTGGATGCGGTGTCATTTACCCAGGCCCATATAGCCGGTGGCCGGGTCCCATTCAAGTGGTACCCAAAAAGTCTGGCATTACTGTAGTTCAAAATGAGATGAATGAGCTTGTCCCCACCCGTGTGACCATAGGGTGGCGAGATTGTATTGATTATAGAAAACTGAACACAGTAACAAAGAAAGACCATTTTCCCCTTCCCTTCATTGACCAAATGCTTGAAAGGTTAGCAAAGCATAGTCACTATTGTTTCTTAGATGGCTATTCTGGCTACAACCAAATTCACATAAGACCAAGACCAACAAAAGACCACATTTAACTGTCCTTATGGAACATTTGCTTACCGTCGTATGCCTTTTGGGTTGTGTAATGCACCCGCTACTTTTCAACGTTGCATGATGAGCATATTTTTCGACATGGTAGATAAGTTTCTTGAAATTTTCATGGATTATTTTTCCGTGTTTGGGTCTTCTTTTGATGAGTGTTTGCATCATCTTACTTGTGTGATGATAAGGTGTAAGGAGAAGAATTTGGTTTTGAATTGGGAAAAATGTCATTTCATGGTTCACTCGGAGGCATTGTTTTAGGGCATATCATCTCGGAAAAAGGCATAGAAGTAGACAAAGCCAAGGTTGATCTCATTCAACACTTGCCTCAACCTCGTTATGTGAGGGACATAAGATCATTCTTAGGCCATGCGGGTTTTTACCGCCGATTCATCAAAGACTTTAGTAAAATTTCAAGACCTTTGTGTAATCTTCTTGCAAAAGATGTTGCATTTGTTTTTGATGATTCTTGTAAGGAAGCATGGGAGCAATCAAGGCTCTCCTTACACTGCCCTATAGTCGGACCACACCGATGGACATTACCATTTGAGATTATGTGTGATGCGTCGACTATGCCGTAGGAGCTATTTTGGGCAAGCGAGTAGACAAACTTCCTTATGTGATCTACTATGCTAGTAAAACACTTAATGATGCTCAATGAATTATTCCACAACGAGAAAGAGTTGCTAGTCAGTTGTGTTTGCATTAGATAAGTTTAGATCTTATTTGATAGGGTCTAAGGTCATCATATATTAAATTATGCTTTGCATTGAGATATCTTTTGTCTAAAAAGATGCTAAGGCTCGTCTAATTCGATGGATACTCTTGTTACAAGAGTTTAACCTCGAAATTCGAGATAAGAAAGGGTCGAAAATGTTGTTTCGATCACTTGTCTAGGTTGAATGTTGAATCTGCGGATGAATCCGTGCTGATTAGAGAGTCATTCCCGATGAACAATTGATGCTTGTGTATGAAATGCCGTGGTTTCTTCGATATTGTGAACTACCTTGCTCTGAGTAGAATGCCCTTGCATTGGTCGAAACAAGACCGTTCTAAGTTCTTGGCCGAAGTTAAACATTTCCTTTGGGATGACCCATATCCCATTTAAGAAATCACAAGACCAAATCATTAGGAGATGTGTCCCCACTCGAACAAAGAGACGTCATCTCTTTCTGTCATGACCATGCATGGAGGCCACTTTAGTGCCAAGAAAACTGCAAAAGATCTTGCAGAGCGGTTTCTATTGGCTAACATTGTTTAAGGATAGCCATATTTTTTGTGTTGCTTGTGACCGATGCCACAAATTAGGAAGTATCTCTAAGAGAAACATGATGCCCTTACAACCCATTTTGATTGTTGAGCTGTTTGATGTATGGGGTATTGATTTCATGGGTCCATTTCCTAACTCTGAAGGTAAGTTATACATTCTTGTTGTTGTTGATTATGTCTCTAAGTGGGTAGAAGCCATTGCATCCAAAACAAATGATCATAAAGTTGTTCTTTATTTTCTTAAGGAAAACATTTTCTCCCGATTTGGAACACCTAGAGCAATAATCAGTGATGGAGATAGTCATTTTTGCAATAGACCCTTTGAATCACTTGTGCGCAAGTATGGAATCACTCATAAGGTAGAAACACCTTACCATCCTCAAACCAAAGGGCCAAGTAGAAGTTTCTAATAGGGAAATTAAGCATATTCTTGAGAAGACCGTTAATCCTTCTAGGAAAGATTGGTCTTTGCGCTTAAACGATGCTTTGTGGGCCTATAGAACTGCACACAAGACTCCCATTGGGATGTCTCCTTACAGACTTGTGTACGGTAAAGCATGTCATCTCCCTGTAGACACCAGGTCAGAAAGTTTTATTGTACAACACTCGTTTGCATTTATTTCCAGGAAAGCTACGTTCTCGATGGTTAGGACCATTCTTGGTATGTCTTGTTTTCCCCCATGGAGTCATTGAAATTGAAAACCCAAAGCAACCAAGAACATCTTCAAAGTCAATGGTCAGAGATTGAAACCATTTCTGGAGCATCTTCCACCGGAAGTTGAGACCGTCGACTTGGAAGACCCCATCTATGTGGACTAAACTAGTTCACTTGTGTACATAAACATGGACTAAAAATCCATTCTCTTTCCCTTTTCTTTTTCTTTTTGCATAGTTTTTATTTGTGTTAACCAACTTTTTTTTGTCTTGCGCTCTGGTGGTTTGCTTTCAAAGCATTCATCCTCCTTTGGTTTAGCAACATCCTTGTACATCCGGTAATCTCTTTCCTTTCCTCCTCTCAACATAGTTCTCTTGGTATGTGACTGTTTAAGTTCTTTCATCTGTTGACACATTGAGGACAATGTTTGATTTAGGTTTGGGGGTGCATTTGCATATAGATTTTTTAGTCTTTTATTTCAAAAAAAAAAAAAAAAAAAAAAAAGTGTAAATATGTACATAAAAACCTCCAACTTTTAGAGATCTTAAAGTCACTAGCATGCTTCTAGCTATGTTTACATAGAGAGTCTAATCGAAATAATGAACTTGGAAGTCTTGGAGAACACAATCGGGTTTCTTAGTTGATTAGAGCGTTAAAGTTGGATTTAACCATACTTGAGGGCGAATTAGGTGTTGTATAGATATTCTAAGAGTAAAATTGTGATCACCCATAGTGGAGACTACCCATTTTACATCAAGCGAGGGCACCCCACCTTCATTTTGTGACTTTCTAAAAAATCTTTTAGAGTGTGTGTCACCGTCGTCAATTCCGTAGGAATGGTGAGCTACCCAACTTCGCACCACTTTCAAGACTACTTTGATCTCTTGAGTGCTAATTTCATCAATCATGAGGGTGACGTTTAAAGATGAAAACTCCTTCTTGTAGTTCGATTTGCGATTAGCATCACTCTCTCCCTCTCAACAACATCAACGATTCATAGAAACACATCGTCGTCAATGCGAGAAGCGTAGCATTATCGAATATTTGAAGAAAAGTTGAAATAGTCCAAGGTTTACATGCAACAAAGAAGAGAAAAGAAAATAAGATGAGAATTAGTGAAGTTTATGAAATCAAGACAATACAAATTGTGTAAAATTGAGTATTATTATTTTATTGTTATTTTCATGTTTTAAATTTAAAAAAAAAAAAAATATTTGTCAAGTTTTTGTGAAGTTCAGAAGTTCATCATCAGCTATTGAAGACCGAAGACCGAAGATTGAAGACGTTTCTATGAATCTTTGAGAGAGTGATATTAATTCTTGACCGGGTGAGAAGGTAAGTGAGTACTCCCATCCTTGCGAATGGTTGATTTCCTTTCTTAGAGATCATCGAAAAAGATTCTTTTTGTCCACAACTCTTGTGGAGTCTCGAAATTATTTCGGAAGGTTATCCTTCTCATCTTCAACGTGTGCGGGATTTCTCTCTTTATTCCTGCTGCACACATGAGAGACTAAAAAAGCGGTCTTTTTGAGTGCAATTATCATAAAACCTTATTGGTGAGGCGGGGAAGTCGAGGCTTGTGATCACTATCGAATCCGAATTCTTTCATATGGTATGGTTACTTCTCGCTCAACTCTTAAGGATGAGAATGCGTTCTTTGGTAGTTCTAACTTCTTGTTACTAGCATGCAGAAACTCTATGTCCTCATAGCTCCTTGGATGCTTGAGACTCTTTTACACTCTGAAGGTGGAGAGGTTTTGTGGGTACACCTCTGGTAAACCCTCACGAGACTACAACTCGTCCACTAGGGACACCTAGGGGTTTAAAGGCTTAGTGCGTACGCTAAATGCATTCGAGAGACCCGCGACAGTGGTATAGTTAGGATTTCCTAATTTCTGTTTCACTTGAGGACAAGTAAAATTCAGGTTTGGGGGTATTTGATGAGTGCCAAATATTGCATATTTCTACATTTATTTATTGGCATTTAACTCATCTTTTGTGCTCAGAAATCAGAATTATCCCAAATTATGTATTTTCCCTGTTTTCAAGAATAAATATTTGTACTAATTAATTTTGTGTTTTTAGGTAGTAAATAAAGCTCGGAGAAATTAAGGATCCAAAAGAGCAGAAAATTGGAGGCAAGCGTCTATGGAGCAGAAAGCCAAAGCCCGCGCGCGCATTAGTTGCAACCCAACAAGAGGCAACCCAACTTACAAAACATGGGCTTGAGCAGTCCAAGACCCGACCCACGACCGGATCAAGCCCGTCTCTTCCAAGCCGTTAGATTTGATCCATTTTCATCCTACGGCTGCATCATCCCACGCATCGGTTTCCCTAGATCCAACGGTCGCTCCACCCATCTCATCACCTCTCGCTGCTCCGCTCCCACAAAGAAAATCACCTATACCTTACCCATCAAACCAAACACCCATTTCTCATTTTTATTTCTCTTTTTCTCCCAAGCAGCTTCGAGAAAACCATTCTCTTCCCCCCCGACCATGGCGAGCCACCATCACCTTCACCGTCTTCGCTCGACACCACACCACCAACAACAATAGCGCCGGTAGTCGCACTGCTCTGCCACCCCTAATTCTACCCATCTCACCTTTAGCTTCTTCCATAACCTAGAAGCTAGGGTTGAGATATTTGGAATTTTAGGGTTTTCTCCAACAGCTCTTGCATGGCTACCAGAGCCGAATTAGCAGAGGAAAGAGGTTTGGGTCTCTCTTGAATTGTTTGTTTGAGTGATTGTGAGGTATAAAAAGAGTTGTTTTTCATGTGAGAGAACTAAGTCTGTTTTTAGGGTTTAATTTTGTAATTTAATTTCAAGTTTGTTTAGCTTTGCATGATGTTCTAAATCACTCTGCTAGGGTGCAGATGATACTCTCTTATCTAATGTGAAATTAATCAAATTCTCAGCTTGTTCTTATTGTGTGTAATGCTTAGGAAAATAGTTAGCTAGAGAACTAAATTTGCTTGTGATCAATGGTACTGTAAGAAGACCATTGATACTAGGAGTAAGTAAGGGGATTTAGTTATACAATTATTCATCTAAGGCCTTCAAGGGAAGGCATAAGAACAAAGTGATAATTTACATTACCTTAGCATAGGATTAGAGAGTGAATTCAATCACCCTAGTGCCACTCAACCATCTGTTACAACACCTTTTGTTCATTTGTTGCCTCAAATTAGAGTCTCAACAACTTCAACTAGTCGTATCGACACCCAACAGCTCACATTAGTATTCCTTCTCTAGAAATTCAGTTTTGTAAAGCCTCAGATTAACTCTACAGCAACCCCATCTCCCTGAGGATCGACATGTACTTGCCCTGCCTCCAATAGGCACTGTGCACTTGCAGTATAACCCGTATGCGAAACTCTTTTAACATCCTACCACGTGGCTAAGGTGCCGTGGAAGAATTAGGGTTTGGCGTGGCCAAGGCTTGGTTTTGGCGCCGTGGAAGAATTAGGGCTTGGTGTAGCCAAGGATTGGTTTTGGCGTCGTGGAAGAATTAGGGCTTGGCATGGCCAAGGATTGGTTTTGGCGTAGTGGGTCGGACCCACATGTGGCGTAGCAAAATTGGCTCTGTTGCCACGCCAATCCCATTGCTCCGGGAAACGCTATTTGGCTTTGGTAGCAATTTGCCCGAATTATGGTTTGGCATGTCGAAACCCTAATTAGTGCACGTGGCATGCGGCTGCGGCATGGCGCTAATTTTGTGCAAACGGCACCATGGCTATGCCAAAGGAACTATGGCAAGGCCATAGTGTGGAAACGGCCATAGGAGTAGGAATTGTCGTGGGTGGCTATTTATGGCAGGTTGCCACGAAGTGGCATGTTTGCGAAGTAGCTGATAGGCTTTCGGGATTACCTATATATAATAACCGCAATCGCACGGTGTCTAACTCGTAGACAGATGCAAGTACGGGTCGAACCCACAGGGAGCGGAGGAAATACCGTAATCAATATCTCTAATAAAACTAACGAGGAACAATATTTTGGGATTTTTGAAAGAATTAAGGAATTAAAAGAATGAAAATAAAAAGAATTAATTAAATGTAACGAGAAAGATGGTAACTAGGGAATCTGGTTTCAACCAATTTTATCATGCAAAACTCATATTCAGTTTCTAAACCGTATACTCCATAAAATTGTTTCACCATTTTAATTTCCTCCATTTCTAAGTTGATAGTTCTAGAGATTTATTTATTAATCGTAAAGCATATGCCATCAAATATTACTAAGCATGGCACATCAATTTAAAAGTATAAATAAACAATGGAGCTATCCAACTAATATAAAGTTTCAAAGAATTAAATATCAACCTATAAGCATACCCCGTCAAAGACCTAATCCAAGCACGGCGTATCAATCGAAAAGCATATTTAAGCAATTCAACTATTTATGCAATAATATACCAAGCAAATATTGAAGAAAATTACTAAACATTTAAATCATTATTCAAAATATTATATGGAGAATTAACATTTGAGTCTCCGCAATCAAAATGGTTTCCACCGAAGAACCCTAGTTACATAAAATCTAGCAAGACATGGAGAAAATAAAATAATACAATGAACTTTTTTTTTTGTTTTTTGGGTCTCCAGCCGTGCTCTCCCCCTTTATTTATTACCTCGATCCCTTTTTAAATGTTGCAAACACTTCGTGCTTTCCATAGTTAGAGAAAATGAATATTGAACTCAATTATATCACATGCACGGGAATATTATCTTTGTTGAAAACTTATTTCCATAAATGTATCACACCATGTATTCCCACAACCATAAGAGAAAGTAATAATCTTCAATTCATATCCAAATATTTGCCAAATCCCCTCGTTGCATGCATATTCATTACCTTTCCTTCATTGAAAAATATGATCTCACATGCATGTATTATCTTAATATCAATCAATTTATATGAGGCCCACTCTATCATTTTCTTTCCATAAAAAATTGCATGTCAACATCATTTCCCTTCTTTCTTTGAATAAAATATATGCCAATAACTCCACTTGCCAAATCTTGCCTCCCTTAAATGAAATACATATATTCAAATATTATTTTATACTCAAGTATCTTGACTATTAATTGACTCTCTGTGGGACCGCACATTGGGTTTTCAAATCACAAACGTTGTTTTAGCTTCTCATTAGCCATTTATTTTTCGAATGCGCAGATTAGCTTATATTTCCTGCAAATGACTCAAAACAGGCTTATTAGCGAAATAAAGAGGCCTAGCTAATGTAATAATGGGCATAATTATGTCGCACTCACATGCTTATCAAACTCCCCCACACTTACATTTTGCTAGTCCTCGAGCAAAACAAAACAAGACCCACTCCACAGCTGGTCATATATCATAATAAGAAAAAGAATAGACCCGCTCAACAGCTGGTCATCATTTTTTTTTTAAAGACCCGCTCTGACTGGTCATAATATGATAAGAAAATACACAAAAATAGACCCGCTCAACAGCTGGTCATAAGAAAATGATAAGAAAACAAAAGAATAGACCCGCTCAACAGCTGGTCATAAGAACCCTACAATAAACCCGCTCAACAGCTGGTCATAAATTTTTTTTTTTTTAGACCCACTCAACAGCTGGTCATAATATACATGCGAACCTAATAGACCCGCTCAACAGCTGGTCATAAATTGCAAGAAAATTCCTGAAAAAGAAAAGTAAAAAGTTAACCACTCCCCCACACTTAAACATTACATTGTCCTCAATGTAATTGAGTCATCCAACATAAAAATTAAGATGGGAAATTCATAATATGCGAAAATAAACAAATAAAAATAAAACAAGAAAATAGAAATACCTACTAGAATGTACATAAAAGATCCCCATAAACTAATAACTTTGAAATTTGGGGATCAACCCAAAATACAATATTTATAAATGAGCGATTCACACTTATGTTATGATTCCTTGAATAAGGTGAAACTATCAAAAAGAAAATTACCCCCAAACCTGGTTTTTACTTCACAAGGAAGTGCATAAAGAACATAATATGGGGATACTCTTTCGACTGGGGAAATATCAATTGGCTCATGCACGGTATCAGGAACAAGCAAGTCCTCTGGGTACTTTGATGCAAAGTAATCCAACAAAACCTTAGAAGCACACAATTCTAACCCTAAATTAGGTAACTTTTGGAAGTCTAGGGGTCTAGAAACAACTTGTAAGTCGGGTGAATGATCTTGTGGGATAGATTCATCTATGGAATTAGGCAAATCATCCGCACAAGAATCCACAGGGTCATCTATATCTTCTATCTCGAAGCAGAGTCACTACAAGATTCATCATCATCAAGATATAATTTTTTGGCATTCCAGAACTCTCATTCTTTGTTACAAACTAAGTGGTGTGTGTTTGTAATACTTCTCATATATCATTAAAGGTGATTCTTCAATTACCATTTGTGGAGCAAAAACTCCATACCGTTGCCTATGCATATATTCACCAAGCGTCATCTCAGATGAGGATGCCTCATAATTTGAATTTCTACGCTTATATTCTCCGGTGTCATCTTAGGTGACTTGTAGTTGGCGGGGAAATCCTACACTACACCCTCCCTAGAATATACACAATTAAGTCATTTTAAGATGAACAATTCTATTCTTATTGATTGAATTCTTGAATGTTTACAATATGAGATGGGAATGAGTTACAAAATTATAATCACTCCATAACTTTCTCTCTCTAATGACTCCGCCTAACACTTCAAAAAGCTCTCCCTTTCAATAGGCACATGCTCGGCTCTTTATATAGGGTATTACATAATGGATGACAAACTAAGTTGTCCTTTATTTTCTGGAATGACTTGCGAAATATCGCAAGTGTACAAGTATATAATCTCGCGACACTCCTAAACCTCGCTAGATCTTCACATCTTCCTCGTGTTTTGGCTATCGTCATTCATTACGTCATTTATATTATTCTTCTGCGACGCCTTTGCAATGCCGTTGTTCATGGATATCGCGAGGTATTGATGTTGCGATATTCTGATATGTGTAGAATACACCTAATTTACTATCTAGTAGTTTATGCTTTCTTTGCTATTTTTCCTGTAAATTATGTATTTTACGCTTGTTTTGAGTTTTGTAGCTACTATGGAGTCGCACGGAGGAAAAGAAGAAGAAATTACTCTAATTGAGCCAAAAGGGCAAAATTGTCATTTCATGGGCGAGCACTATCCGGAGCCAGTCATGGTTAAGGGGCAACCCTATTTGAAGGAGTACTAAATTCAGATCAGTGAGGATAAGGGGTCTGGAAACTTTAGGCTAGCCCTTATCGAAGTGACCACATATTATAGGCACCCAATGTGGGGTGGTCTTTTGTCCCTAATCGTTGGGTGTTTTAAGTCCTACCCTCATTTAACCCAACCCTATATTCATGAGATATTATATCTCAATCATTCAGTTCTGAAATTGAGAAACCAAAAAGCTGCGCACCAAGATTGGTTGAATCCATTAATGGAAGCTCGAGATGATTTTTCGTCAAATCGAGAAACTAAGAGATAAAATTGAAGAGGAGTTGTAGCTGATTCAACACTGATTCTATTTATGAACAGAAAAGGAGAGATTGAAATTAGAATTAAGGTTTTACTGTAAAAAGGGGATCTGTGAGTGAACAGACGAGAAAGGGTTTGTGATAGATGTATTCCGCTGCGGTTAATACCCGTCGAGACAGATTGCTCAGCGATTGAATTATGGAAGATGAAAATCGATCGAAATGAAATCGGGGTATGAGGAATTGGTGATTATGATGTCGAGAAGAGATTGAAATCGAAAATGGGTTTTAAGCGTGGTGGAGAAATTGAACCAAGAATGGGTTTGGTGGTACTGTTGCTATGATGGGTTTGAAGCTACAACAGATGAAGATTTAGATGGATTGAACGGTTGTTGGCAATGAAGAACATGAGAAGAAGAAGCTAACACAGGGTTTCGATTCGTCACTGTTATGGGTTCGAGTATGCAATTGAAGCTGTGTTCATTGAAGAGATGAATCTGGAGCAGCTTGAAGCCTAGTTAGTAATTCTCCGAATCATTCCCGAATGATTCCCGAACGTATCCGAACTGACCGAATCCGAATGATACTTCCGAACTATTTGAACTCCGAACCTAGTTCCCGGATTATATGGACCTCACGAATGATTCGCGAGCGTATCCGAACTAACCGAATCCGAATGATATTTCCGAACTAGAACTTCGAACCTAGTTCGCGCTCAACCTCGCTTTTCCTATAGGTAATTCTCGGACTGAGTTCTGTTGATTGGTTTTTGTTTGATTTTTGTATGTACTTTATATTTAAAATTTTCTATTAGTAGTTGTTTAACCAAAGGTTTTATGTGTTAATTTTGTTTAAAAGTCTATAAACTCGTTTTATAATACATTTATGCGATTAAATTGTTTACTTCTTGTAATATGATCACGCTAAAATGTTTTTTTTTCCATCTTACAAATCATATACAAATAAAATTAGTCTCGTAATAAGGTCATAATACTTATCAATTTATCATATATATAAGCCGAATTTTAAGTGCCGAACTTACATTTTTAAACGAACATGCACGTCGTATGCTTGCCCGAACTACTGTCCGAACAACGAACCTAAGTGACCGGATTTTTGACCGAACCCGACCTATCCGAATCCGTATAATTCCCGTACGTATGTCGTCCCGAACCACTACCCGTATCCCGAATTGCTAACTAGGGCTTGAAGATGAAAAGAAGTGATGGGTTTTGAGAGAAGAGAAGAACCCAACTGATGTTGTTGATTTCCATGGGTTTGAGTGAAAGAAGGGAATGAATCTGTGATGACAAAGACAATAAGCAATTGAAAGGGTTTCTGTGAATTTGAGTTGTAAGTAGAATGGAGTTGGTAACATTGGCAGGGCTGTATCATGGAGCTGAGCTGAGTGAACCAGTGAGGATGGTGGTGAGTTGTTGGAAAGAAATTCTGGTGGAGTTGTGGGCGATTGAAGCAGCAATGTGTATGAAACTGAATGAATGAAACAATAGATGTATGTTAGGAAATTCTTAGCAGGGAATGGAGCTAAAGATCGGCCTGAAATTGGCCTGAGAAAGCCCAACAATAGAAACTCCTGGGGGTTTCTCACCTAAGCGAGTCAACTCGGCGATGACCGATCCCGATTTAGTCGAGCGACTCAACTCACCCCAAAGAAGACCAGTCACCGAATCGGAAGGCGACTTCGTAGCTAACTCCTCTTCTCGCCTTGACCGTTGGTGACGGTTGACCCGTTTGACCATTAGTCCTAACGGTGGATCGACGGAATATTCCGTCGAATATTCCAGCTGACGGTGAAGAACTCATGTGGTTTGCGGTGAATATTCCGCCGGATTCCTACCATAATACGATTTCCGTGAGCCAAAAATTCGAGAATTTTCTATGGACTTCTCTCATGGGTGTGAAGACTTGGACTAGGAATTGGATGGAGAATTGGGCTCAAATTTGGAAAGAGAAGATGGAAGAGTTGAGAAAGGCTTGGATTTGGAAATTGAATTGCTAAAGGAAAAGGATTCTATTCCTTGGAAGATTTGGAGAATATTGAAGCCTATAAATAGAGAAGTTTTCTACATATCTTTACACACCTCTCTACACACACAACACTTTTCTTTTCTTATTCTTTGTGTGAACTCTTTAGCATGAGTAGCTAATTTTATTGATTGAGGATGAATTCCTAGTTCTTAATATATGATTTGAGTTTTTGTTTCAATTCTATCTTGAAGTTTTTCACATAATTATCGCTTGTTTTTACTAATAGGAATGATCTTAAAGACATTCATGATTGATTGATAGATTGTTTAGGTGGCCAACTAAATTGATTTGTTAATTTGATCTAAAGCTAGTGAAAGTTAGGAGATAAGTAATCGTTTCTTGACTCTTTACATAAGTAGCAAACACAAGACCTTGCGGAGGGGATTCCGTGGAGCAATTGTGTGTGAAAACAACGTTAGAAAGTGAACCTTGATCTAAGAGTCTAACTACTAATATCAACCTAATAAGTTCATAAATCTTAATGCATTTTAAATTACATCTTGAGTGATCTACTACTAGGTGGTTTGGTAAATAGAATCCGATAACTCGAGAACTTCCGTGTCCAGTGATATAAGGGATTTAGGGGTTTAGCTATCTAGTCTGCTTTACCTACGGTTGGTGATAATCATGACTAATAACAAGTAGAAAAGAACATAACTTTAATCATTGTTTTGCAACGAAGAAGGATTCCTTGATCTTGTCTCTTTTATTGCTTTCAACTTTATCTTTTAATTGCTTTGTCTATTTTCTTTTGCTTTCTACACCCCCTTTTTGTGACAATTTTGACAACTAGAATCGCTTGCTCCTCGTGGGAACGAACTTGACTACACTATAGTACTTTTAATTAGGTGGAAAATCTTGAATTAATTTGTTGTGGTACGACACACATCAAATTTTGGCGCGTAGTTCTTAGGAGAGCAACTGATGATTTTAGTTGTTTTTATTTTTATTTTTGCTTTATTCTTGCTTTGTTAGATTCTATATCGTATCTAACTTAGGTTTTGAGAATCTTATTTCGAATGCTCGGTTTTCCATGTATGGTGGACAAGAGCAAGCATATTACAACAATCAATACGGTTTTCAACCTCAACATTATGGCAACTTCCAACCATCCTTAGGATACAGACTTTATGGATATTCTCATACATATCAACAACCTTATGACGGGTATGTAAGTGAACATTCACTAGGAGGGGAGGATACTTATGCTTCTAAATCTATGTGTGATCTCCTTGGTGAAAGGCAACCTAGTTTGAGGGAACTTGAGAGAAGGTTCTATCAATTGATCGATGAAGGCATAGCATCGGATGAAGAAATTCTTGAAGCTAAAAGAACTTTAAGAATAGAGCGTGAAAAACGTTATTATATGGGTTACGATGATGATTTTGAACCTTATGAAAATTATTGTAACAAGGATAAAGTTATTCCAACTCCGGATCATAATAACGATCCTTCGCCTATTCAAAAGGAGGAGATTGGGTGTGACTTACCTATTGTTATAAATGATGTAACACCCTCACAAGAAGATCTTACAATCTATACCGACGAGAATCATTTTAGTGAATGGCCTGATTCTGATGATGAGAATGTTGAAGAGATGATACTAGAGGATGAAACCACATTGATTGATTTTGTGGAAGACCCAATTGAACTTGCCAATGATTTTAATGATGCCAAGACTTTGGTTATGGTAGAAAAATTGACGAAGAATGGTTGCAAGGTTTAATAGAGGACCACGATATACAAGAGGTAAGTAATTCACTTGAAATTTTTAAGGATGAAGAGGATTCTATAATACAAGAGATTGTGCAAGGTTTGTCTAACCCTTTGCCTATTGATTCTTCTCCTTTACCTCTTATTGGTTTGAATGTATGTGCTTCAAAGTATTTTTGGATGATTTTGTTTCTAGATATCCACCATTGGAAACACTTGATGCTAACACTATGCGGAGTTTGCCAAAGGAATACATGGAAGTTCCCAAATTCTATGTTCTTTATACACTTCAGAGTGTGGACGAGAATAAGTGTGGGGGAAATTTCTATCGAGCGATAATTTCACTATTATTTTCTTGTGCTAACATTTGTATGGAGTTATTGTTTGCAAAACAGGTATTATGGGTGGATCCCCAAATTTTCCGATTGTTAGTATATGGGGAATGAATCTTGCAAGAGCTAAGTCGGGCCGTCGACTTTAAAACAAGCGCTTAATGGGAGGCAACCCATAGGTTTTGTATTTCTTATCCTTTTGCTTTTTGTTATTTCTTTTTCTTGTTTCTTATCATGTTAAAATTTCCCACCTTGACTTTACTAGGAGGATTCAATTACATTGAGGACAATGTAAGGTTTAAGTGTGGGGGAGTGGTTAAGCATGTATTTTAAAAAAAATTTTAAAAAAAAAAAGTTTTACATAAAACTCCAACTTTTAAAGATTTTAGAGTCACTAGCATACTTCTAGGTATGTTTACATAGAGATTTTGACCGACATAATTGAACTTGGAAATGTTAGAGAACTACATTCGGATTTCTTGCTTGTTTGAGTGTTAAATAATGGATTTAATCATGCCGGTGATGCGAATTTGGTGCGGGGAGAAATGCATTATTAGAGTTGCTTGATCAATCATTAGTGGAGACTACCCGTATTCATATCATGTGAGGCACCGACCCGAAATTTTCCATCTAAAAGAGCTTCTTTTGAGTGTGTGTCACCGTACGTAAATTCCGGGTAGAATGGTGAGCTACCCAACCTCCCACCACTAAAGCACTACTCTTTGATCTCTTGAGTGCTAATTTTGTCAATCATGAGGGTGACGTCTATAGATGAAAGCCTCCTTCTTGTAGTTCGATTTGCGCTTAGCACCATTCTCTCTCGCGACAACAACGGATCCATAGAAACACTCATCATCATCAACAAGGAGCGACATCAAAATCTACAAGGAAAGTTGGAAAAGTTTAAGGTTTACAAGCAACGGAAAGAGAAAAAGAGCAAATTTCAAATTCAAGTAAAGCAACATACAAAGAGCAGATTTTTACATATATGTTGAGGACTTACACTATAATGAGGTAATTTTATATTCAAGTATAAAGACTTATTCATGAAAGCAAAGAAAATCAAAAGGTGAGAATTTTTGAAGTTTATGATTTCAAGACGATACAAGTTGTGAAGAATCAAGCGGTAAAATACTTCTCCCACGGCCATGGTTTATTTTGTATTTAATTTCTCTTGTTAATTTCAAAAAAAAAAAAAAAAAAAAAAAATTGAAAAAAAAGAAAAGAAAAGAAAAAGAAAAAAAAGAGAAATTTTGTTTTTATAAGCCGTGGGAGAAGGAAAATCTATAAGGAAGTTTCAAGCGACAAGGATTTTTAAGGTAAAAGAGTTACAAATTGTCAAGGATTTATGAAATTCGAGAGTTTATCATCAAAAGTTGAAACCGAAGACGAAGACCAAGAAGATCAAGACGAGGAGCGGAAGACGTTTCTATTGGATGCCGTGAGAGTGGTGTTATCATAATTGGCAATCGGATGTGAAGGTGAGTAAGTAATCTCATCCTCAGTAATATGGTTGATTTCCTTTCTTAGAGATCGTTAGAAAAATGGTTTTTCAAAATATTAAAAGATGTGGGTTTTTAAAAATATTTCGGAAGTTGTCCTTCCCACCATTCAACGTGTTGCAGGATTTCTCTCTTCATTCCTACCTGCACACATGTGAGAACCATAAAAAAAGCCGTCTTTTTGAGTGCAATTATCATAAAATCCTTTAGGATGAGGCGATCGAGGCGAAATGCTTATTGATCGTTTCTCAAACACGCGTTCTCTCATTATGGTGTGGTTATTTCTCACTCAACATTTAAGAATGAGAATATGTTCTTTAGTATTTCTAACTTCTTATTACTAGTATGCGTAAACTCTATGTCCTCATAACTCTTTGGATGCTTGGGACGCTTGAACGCTTTGAAGTTGTGAGTTTTGGTTTGATTTGCTCGAGGACTAGCAAAGTCTAAGTGTGGGGGAATTTGATAGGTATAGAATACATCCTATTTACTATCTATTTTTTATGCTTTCTTTGCTATTTTTCACGTAAATTATGTATTTTACGCTTGTTTTGAGTTTTGTAGCTACTATGGAGTCGCACGGAGGAAAAGAAGAAGAAATTACTCTAATTGAGCCAAAAGGGCAAAATTGTCATTTCATGGGCGAGCACTATCCTAGAGCCCAGTCATGGTTAAGGGGCAACCCTATTTGAAGGAGTACTAAATTCGGATCGGTGAGGATAAGGGCTGGAAACTTTAGGCTAGCCCTTATCGGAAAGTGACCACATATTATAGGCACCCAATGTGGGGTGGGCTGTCCCTAATCATTTGGGCGTTTTAAGTCCTACCCTCATTTAACCCAACCCTATATTCATGAGATATTATATCTCAATCATTCAGTTCTGAAATTGAGAAACCAAAAAAGCTGCGCACCGAGATTGGTTGAATCCATTAATAGAAGCTCGAGATGATTTTTCGTCAAATCGAGAAACTAAGAGATGAAATTGAAGAGGGGTTGTAGTTGATTCAACACTGATTCTATTTATGAACAGAAAAGGAGAGATTGAAATTAGAATTAGGGTTTTACTGTAAAAAGGGGATCTGTGATTGAACAGACGAGAAAGGGTTTGTGATTGATGTATCTGCCGCGGTTAATACCAGGTCGAGACGGTCTGCAGCTGATTGAATTATGGAAGATGAAAATCAGATCGAAATGAAATCAGGGTATGAGGAATTGGTGATTCTGTGATGTCGAGAAGAGATTGAAATCGAAAATGGGTTTTAACTGTGGTGGAGAAATTGAACCAAGAATGGGTTTGGTGGTACTGTTGCTATGATGGGTTTGAAGCTACAACAGATGAAGATTTAGATGGATTGAACGGTTGTTGGCAATGAAGAACATGAGAAGAAGAAGCTAACACAGGGTTTCGATTCGTCACTGTTATGGGTTCGAGTATGCAATTGAAGCTGTGAATATTGAAGAGATGAATCTGGAGCAACTTGAAGATGAAAAGAAGTGATGGGTTTTGAGAGAAGAGAAGAACCTAACTGATATTGTTGATTTCCATGGGTTTGAGTGAAAGAAGGGAATGAATCTGTGATGACAAAGACAATAAGCAATTGAAAGGGTTTCTGTGAATTTGAGTTGTAAGTAGAATGGAGTTGGTAACATTAGCGGTGTGTATCATGGAGCTGAGCTGAGTGAACCAGTGAGGATGGTGGTGAGTTGTTGGAAAGAAATTCTGGTGGAGTTGTGGGCGATTGAAGCAGCAATGTGTATGAAACTGAATGAATGAAACAATAGATGTATGTTAGGAAATTCTTAGTAGGGAATGGAGCTAAAGATCGGCCTGAAATTGGCCTGAGAAAGCCCAGAAACAGCCGAAACTCGGCCGGTTTTCTGCACCGGCGAGTCAACTCGGCGATGACCGATCCAGACGAGTCATAGCGACTCAACTCACCCCAGTAAGACCAGTCAGCTGAATCAGAAGCTTACTCGGTAGCTAACTCCCTCTTCTGCCTTGACCGTTGACTGACGGTTGACCCGTTTGACCGTTAGTCCTAAACGGTGGACTGACGGAATATTCCGTCGAATATTCCGTGACGGTGAAAACTTCGGGTGGTCAAGCGATGACTATTCCGCCGGATTCCTACCATAATACCGATTTTCCGGCGAGCCAAAAATTCCAGAATTTTCTATGGACTTCTCTCATGGGTGTGAAGACTTGGACTAGGAATTGGATGGAGAATTGGTCTCAAATTTGGAAAGAGAAGATGGAAGAGTTGAGAAAGGCTTGGATTTGGAAATTGAATTTCTAAAGGAAAAGGGTTCTATTCCTTGGAAGATTTGGAGAATATTGAAGCCTATAAATAGAGAAGTTTTCTACATCTTTTACATACATCTCTACACACACAACACTTTTCTTTTCTTATTCTTTGTGTGAATTCTTTAACATGAGTAGCTAATTTTCTTATTGATTGAGGATGAATTCCTCGTTCTTAATATGATTTGAGTTTTGTTTTCAATTCTATCTTGAAGTTTTTCACATAATTATCGTTTGTTTTTACTAATAGGAATGATCTTAAAGACATTCATGGTTGATTGATAGATTGTTTAGGTGGCCAACTAAATTGATTTGTTAATTTAATCTAAAGCTAGTGAAAGTTAGGAGATAAGTAATCGTTTCTTGACTCTTTACATAAGTAGCAAACACAAGACCTTGCGGAGGGATTCCGTGGAGCAATTGTGTGTAGAAACAACGCTAGAAAGTAAACCTTGATCTAAGAGTTTAACTACTAATATCAACCTAAATTCATAAATCTTAATGCATTTATTTTTAAATTACATCTTGAGTGATCTCAAGGTGGTTTTTTGGTAAATAGAATAACTAAGCGGAACTTCCGGTGAAATAAGGGATTTAGGGGTTTAGCTAATCGGACTGCTATCCTACGGTTGGTGATAATCTGTGACTAATAACAAGTAGAAAAGAACATAACTTTAATCATTGTTTTGCAACGAAGAAGGATTCCTTGATCTTGTCTCTTTTATTGCTTTCAACTTTATCTTTTAATTGCTTTGTCTATTTTCTTTTGCTTTTTACACCCCCCTTTTGTGACAATTTTGACAACTAGAATCGCTTGCTCCTCGTGGGAACGAACTTGACTACACTATATTACTTGTTAATTAGGTGGAAAATCTTGAATTAATTTGTTGTGGTACGACACACATCATATTCTGATCCTACATCTTGCCTCTTCTCATGTCTTCTCTGCGAAGAAGAGAATGTCATGAGAATCAGTATTCTTTGAAATGCCGCAACTGTTTATCCTTATCTGTTTTAATACGACTCCGTACTTTTATACAAAATTCCTTACACGTGTTTCTTCTTCCACCCATTTCTTGACACGTCTCTTTCAACCGTTATTTCTCAACCGTTCACGTCCCTTCTCGCATTAAATGCGTTTATCTTTTCGAGAAAATTTCTATATATATAGTTTTCTCACCCCCTTCTTCTTCTTTTTTACTTTCTCTCTGCAAATTCCTCTGCAATTTCTCTTGAAATTTCCTCCATAATTTCCGCTTATACTACTGTAAATCTGCTTTTTTCTCTTTTATTTTGTTCTTCAACTTTCTATTCATTCCCATATTCTCTAAATGGCACCAACAGGTCGTAAATATGAGACTCTTTTGAGTGATGCACAAAAGAATTCACAAGAGGAGGGTTTCACATTATCTACCATTCCTGATCAAGAACCTTCATCTATTCTCTCTGTAAATTTATTTTCTAATCATCAGTGTGATGATCAAAAGATCACAATCTCGCAAGGTCAAATCCTCGCGGGTCTTCCCATTCCTCTATACAATCCCGAATTACCTTTATTCTATGAAATTCTTTCACATGAAAAATTCTCGCGAGCTGTCTATCAGTTAAGTGGAGATTGTATCCGCTTAATGCTTGGTTCGCCAATCGAGTCTTTGGTAAGGGGTCTTTATATCCACAATACGATCGGATATCCGCAATTTGCGAACTTAGAAATAATCGCTGAGAAATATGCAGCAGAAAACTTCTTTGAAAACTATGATGTGATTAACATGAAGAATGATAAATCTCGCTGGGGTGCGCGGTTGAAGAGAAAAGACAATGTTCCCAATGACAAGCTACTCATGCATGATATTGATTGGCACTCCGGCAAGAACAATGCTCCTCGCCATTCTAAAGATGATAAGTGGTGCGTCTTTCCGTTATTCTTGAATAGACCTTACATTGCAGGTTCACATGTACTCCCTGCGAACCTCACTAATTATCAACCTTGGGTATTTAATTGGCCCGGGAAAGCAAAAGAGGTATATTTCTTAACTTTCACTCACTTGCAATCTTTATTTCCTTAATTTTTCTTCTAATTATCCGAAATTTTCAGATCGCTAAACTGAGAAGAAGTTATGAAAGAAACCCAAAGCCAAATACTTAGGTGATACTTTGCTCAATCACGGATGAAGTAAGAAATATTTTCTCTTGTTATCCACAATATTGTTTCCTCTGTTTCTTATCTTCATCCGTGTGTGTAGGTTGGTGTTGAAGTTGCGGAGAAGAAGAAACTCCACGAAGCTGCGAGGGTCGAGGAAAAAGGAAAAGGTCATCTTCGCAAAGGAAATCCACTTTGCCCCACCTTCTAAAAACGGAAGGCTCACTCTTCTCCCGGTTCAAGTCCTTTACCTAATGAGACTTGATGAAGATGATAACGATGTGGGCACTTCTTTACAAAGGAGGGTCAATCAACTGAATCCCCTATGGAGCAGTTATCTAATATCTTCTCAGACTCCATGCAAGGAATTGGAGATAGCCGTATTTCTGGTACATGAGAGGCTCTCGCAAATATATGTGACGCTACCTTGCTAGAGGTCAATGATGCTTTTAAAGGGTTTCTAGATCCGTAACTCCTAGCTTTTTAAATGCGCTTAGTGCCTTGAGTAAATCTCAATTTCTATTTTTCCTCACAACTTTAATTTTAAATCATATCTTGACAATTTCTTTATCTTTCTTTATAGGCTGGGAGGGCTTCTTTTTGTCGTTGCCTCGGATCTTGAGAAAAGATGCAACACTCAATTGAAAAAAGAATCTTCAAATTAAATAAAAAGAACGAAGAACTAGAAATTGAAGGCACGACATTTCGCTAGAACTCTTCGCGAAAGAATTCAACAACTTGAAGTCAATCTTCTACCCCGGAAGAATAAAATATCTACCCTTCACAGTGCTAATCGAACTTTATGGTATAAACTTCTTCTCTTATTCCCTATTTTTTATTTTGTCATTTATTTTTCTTTGCCCGACTTATCATTTTTCGCAGACATTTATAACCTTTCTGACGAAGCCATCCTTCTCCACTCATTTCCTGAGCCTATGGATAATGATCTTCTTGCTCATTTCAATGAATGTTTAAGTAGTTCGTCAAACAAAACTAATTCTCTTCCCTTAAATGAACTTCAAACCAAATATCATCTCTTAGAAATTGAACATAGATCTAGTTTAGGTTTAGCCAACCGATTTCAACGTCTGTATCTTGATTCCCACGAGAAAACCAATACTTTAAGGAAGAAAATTACCAGCCTCATAGATGATAAAGATCGTATTGCTAATCAAGGTGCCCAAGCGTTAGCGAGATTCCAAAAAACCCTTCTTGAAGTCCAAATTGAGTGGGATGAATCTCTTCGTCAGAATGCCATACTTAATGAGCGAAAAAATCAAATTCGTTCTCTTCTTGTTATAAATAACGATGATGAATTCGCTTGGGCTGCGAAGGTTCTAGATAATGCCAGAAATAACTTAGGTGTTGATGTTAGCCTTCACGCCGAGCATACTGCCTTGGTTAAAGATACGATTTCTGACAGAGAAGGTTGTTTATTGTTCTTTTTTGCTTTACCGCTTCTTTTTTGTAATATTTCTATTAAGTTATTAATTCATTGTCACATGTTTGCAGAAGCTGAGAAGAGATTCCAGACAAGAATTAAAGAACTTGAATCACGAGAAAGCACAACTTGCAAAGGACTTTCTCTTCGCAATGACAAATATTCCCATTTGAAGAAGCGGTACAAACTACTATAGCTAATTTCAATAATGACGTTGTCCGCTTTCGCAATCGACTATTAGGACGGTCTGCGATGATCACAATATCCCTCATTCTTCATATCCTTGTCTTCTTGAAGAGGTTCCTGAGAATATATTTTTTTTGGATGTCTCTGATAGCGATGTTAGCGAAGAAGAGGAGTCTGGCGAGAATGACGAAATTGAAGGATCTGGCGAAGAAGAAGAATCAACAAAGAAATAATTTCATTTTCTTCTTTTGCTTCTTGTAATATCTGTACATTTATCCTTGGTCTTCATTTTTGTAATTCCTTACTGTATATCTTTTGGATCTTCAAGTACACGTTCAATTTAGTTATCCTTTTCCGTGGATATTGAAGGAACAATTCTTTCTTGCAATACAGTTGATCAATATTATGAATGCATAAATCTATCATTTGCAAATAAATAACACGTTTATACCCTATTCATTCCCATATTTGCCTCTGTTATTTATTTGCAAATGAGAGATTGAATCAGTAATCTCTAAGTGATAGTATGCCTTTGTTTCGCAATTGTTGTTACCACATCTTCGCAAGTAAATTTTTCTTGATTATTTCCACATATAATCATTTTCACAAACTTGTTTGTTTGTATATAATCATTTTCGCAGGCTCATTTTCTTGTCTGGTCTTATTTTGCCTTCCTAGGTAAAGGTCTTATTGCGCCACCCCTCATCATTGCGACAAAATCGCAGGACGTCTATACACTTTCATGTAAAGACCCGTTGATCTTGCCTTATCATTTTATTAGTATTATTGCCTCTGCAGGATATTTTCGTTGCGATAATATGACAGGCCTATAAGTTCTTGCAAATTTACAGCCCCGTGATATTGCCGTCTTGCGACGAAATCGCAGAACGTCTTTACATTTTCATGTAAAGACCCATTGATCTCGTCTTACCTTCGCGTTAGTATTATTGCCTCTTCAGGATCATCGCACAAATATGACAAGCCTAAATTTTCTTGCGAAAATGAAGCCTCATGACATTTGCATCATCAGCTCCCTAATGGAGGGTGCCGCCCTTATTATCTCCATGGTTGCCCCTTCAAGGAGGCGTACATCGGCCATACAAGACTAGCTCCTCCCATCCTGGTCTTAACAACAACCAGTTGTTTTCGCATCCTCTTATCCCTTATACATATAGGGTTTATGGTTACGAGACGCACCCTAAGTGGAGTTTTCTTCGGGCGAGTGCGGCATGTGCCAAGACTTGCCAAGAATGGCCGAGACACTTTAAATGCCCCAGGAACTCTTGGCTCAACCGTGTACCTCGGCGCCTTGGTCATACACTGACTCCTTGGGAGAGACCCTCGGTCGTCCAACCATGGTATAACCTTATATATATAGTTGGAAATCCAAGGTATCTCCCCCAGGATGGGCTTTATTGACCCCAAATTTCCATGACTCGAGTTCCAGGGAGCGGTGTAACCTTTTCCCTGAGCCAGGTCAAGAGATACCCCCTTATATGACGCTTTAGGTCTTACATTTGCCTCTTGCGAAATATCATTCGCGAACTAGGGTGTACGCCATAAAGGTTCATCCCATTCGTATAAATCACTCATTTTTGATTATTTCTTTTCATTATTTCTGCGAAGTTATCACATAGCTTTGCTTTATTGAAATTATTTCTTCTCATTTTTGGAATTTCGCTGCAATTCTTTGACTAGATTTCCATATATTCTGTCTCGCGAGACTTTCGCTGCAAATTTTTTTTTTTTTTACACCTTCGCAAGCCTAATATCAATTATTCACTTCTTACATCTCTTACTTCAGCTGCTCTCTGCTCTCTGCTTCTTCATCATTCAAGTTCCTTAATAGTTCCTTTTCTTTTCCGAAATCATCGCAATTTCCAACTATCTCCAGGCATTTGCTTCGCAATGTATCCTCAGGTCTCATTTCTACGGTATTCACCATCAACCTTTCTCTTATTTGTTCTTCTTTTATATTTTGCTTCCAACTCCTCCTTTTCGCAGCTCTTTCCTCGCAACTCTCCACATCAACCTCATAACATTTTTGTCCTTCAATCCAGTCTCCCTTTATAATTCTAACACCACTGGGATGAGGAAACTTAATACATTGGTGATAAGTCTATGCTACACCCAGAATCTCGTGTAACCATGGTCGCCCAATCAATGCATTATAAGGGGATTCCACATCGACTATATAAAACAAAATTTTAGTTGATAATCCTTGCAATGGTATTCTCATATGAACTTCTCCTTTAGGTTTGTTAGCTGTACCATAGAAACCATATATCTTATATGTTGAAGGTATCAAATCTTCATCCTTCCCTCACATAGTCTTGTAAGTATGGTAAAAAAGGATGTTTACTGAGCTTCCTGTATCAATTAAGATTCTATTAATTGCCCAGGAATTTTCTTCTTCATCATCTTCATCATCAACAGGTTTTGGATTAATTTCTAATCTTACAACCAATGGGCTATCATGCATCTCCCTGCCTTCCGGTACCTCATCTGCAGCGAAAAAAATAATCTGCATTTGCCATTCCTTTAATGGTGAAGTCTTCGCGATGTTCATTACTTCTCTATTATCAAGATATCTTGCAAAAACCCTACTGAGAACGTTATCATGAAAATCTTCAATTGTTCTGTATGAATGTACAATGGAGTTGCAAAACAAATTTTTGGCCTTCGCTCCCACTTCTATTACAAATGTTTCTTTCCCTTTTGTTGAGTTTGCTCTGTGCATTTCTGGTGGTGGTCGTAACGGTTGAGTTTTCTCTTCGCCTTTTAAGAAATGATTCAACTTTCCTTGGTCAATCATTCTGAGGATGATTCTTTTTATATTTCTGCAGTCATTTGTTAAGTGTCCATGAAAGTGGTGGTAAGAACAAAATTCATGACTTCTATCACCTGGTGGTGGTTCACTTCCCATGTTCCATGGTGCAGGTATGTTTTCCATCAAGAGTATAGCTTCCCATATTTTTTCCACACTAGTATTTAGTGGTGGCATTTTGATTTCTTCCCATGCTACCCTGTGACTTCGCTGCCCTCCATGATAATTCTGCCTTCGACCTCCATAAGTTTCTTGCGGATGATCAAGTCTTTGAATCTTATTATTTCCGCCACGGTTGTAGTAGTTCCTTTTTCTTTCAAATTCTTCCTGATCACGACTTCCCATGGCTACTAACTTTTGCTGACCATCATCTATCATCCTTTCTTGTTGTCCTTGCGAAGTGCTCGCTACTGTATTTATCAATTTGGGTAATAAGCTTGCATTCGCAGCATTTGAACTTGTATTCGCAACTGGGTATGATTCCATCTCAGTTTGCCTTTCCTCTAGAGCAATATATTCCTCCTGAAGTTCTCGCAACTCAGTCATTATGATTGTATTCTTGACTCTAAAAATTTGAATATATAACAAATTTGTTGCGAACATAGCATTTATGAATGATAGAATGAGATATCTCTC
This sequence comes from Papaver armeniacum, assembly GCA_023531295.1. NCBI lineage: Eukaryota > Viridiplantae > Streptophyta > Magnoliopsida > Ranunculales > Papaveraceae > Papaver > Papaver armeniacum. Next base: position 20,204 of record JAJJWW010019188.1, on the reverse strand, counting down.
ATCCACCCGTCCAACCATTTCGCTACACATTGTCTTCCATCTCACAGTTAAATGTTTCAAGCTTTCGCCAACTCTTTGTTTTAGTCCAAATACATCTTCAATACCTGGTCGCGAGGAATTATTACTTATGTATGCCCCTAAAAATATAGCTTGCAAATGGTTGAATGACATGATTGTGTTTCTTGGTAATCCCTCAAACCATTTCAGTGCTTCTCCTGTCAAACTCGATGCAAAGTATTTGCACAATATGGCATCATGATTTTCCCATTGTAACATACATCTCACATAAGCTTTAATGTGTTGTATTGCACAAGTTGTTCCACCAAAAACGCGGTTAACTTGCAGGTAAATTGCACTTTAGGGGTATTCCTCCTAGCTGCACTTCTAGTGTAAAAGGAGTTTTAAAGCCTTCTTCGATGGCTTCATCCAACCCCGTCTTCTTCCTCCTCCCCTTCTGTTGTTCAGCATTCCTCTCATTTCCGCCAATTCTCTTAAGATTTGTTCATTTGCATCAGAATTTGAATCTCTTGGTCTTTTTAGTTCTGCCTCTCTTCTCCTGCGTTCATGTCTGCTTTGATTTTCTTGTTCATCATTCTCTTCTCATCTTTCTCTGCGACCTTCCCCTTCATCTTTTTCACGAATTCGCACACCATTATATCTATCATTTTCTCTTCTTTGTTGCCTATCAATTCTCCTTTGTACTCTTTCATACTTTTTATTGATATTACCATTGTTGCGATTTTGTTCTCGCCTTCTTTCTCGATTATCATGATTGTTCTGGCGAATTGCTTCTTCCAGTTCCCGTTCTTCCATTTATGCTCTTAATCTTTCCCTTTCGCAAGCTAGATGTGCTTGTTCAATATAGTGTTTTTCAATTTCATCTTAAATCTCCTTTTGTTTCCTCTGTGCTTCTCTCCCATGCAGTATTCTTCTTCCTTCTTCCTGATTTTCTTCTCCAACTGGATTATTTCGCCCTTGACGCTGCCTATTTCCTTGATTTCCATCACTTCGACCATCTTGTAAAATCTCAGGACGTGGGATATAATGATCTTCTATCACTTCTCTTCTTTCGCAGTGTCCTTCACCAAGATTTGGCCCTCTTTCTAGATTTTCTTCATTAACGTTTTCTATAGGTAATGTTCTCCTTATTTCTTCTCTACCTAATCTTGATTTTGATCTTGTATTGCTTCTCGACCTTCTATTTTGCAACCTTATATTTTCCATTCTCAATTCATGATTTTGTCTTGTTAAATTGGCGCGTTCTTCCGCTTCTAACCGCCTCTCTTCATGTATTGTTTGCCTCAACGCCTCTAATGCTGCGATTTCTTCATTTCCATGAATTATTTCTCCAGTCTCTTCTCGGTTTCTCTCCTCTTGTCTATTGTTTACCAATTGTTGTTTTTCTTCTCTTTCCTCCATAGAATTTGATCTCCATGTATGCACGCTCACCCTATCATAATCTACAGTTATTTTCGGTACTGGTTGAATTGGTGGTTGAATTTGATCTTCTTCATTATTTCTTGTGTTTATCCTTGAAGATTCACCTACTTCATTTCTCCTTTCTCCAGCAAGTCTCCTACTCCTTCTAACAGTTGTTGGTTGTTCTGATGCATTTCTTCTTCTAGCCATTTCTCAATCTTAGTAAATTGTTCAAAATTATATGAAATTTCTCATATTACTCCCAATTCTTCCAATTCACAATGTCGATCTTCACTTAGTCCCTGTTTCTAGCGCCAATATGTAGTTGCAGGAAATCCTACACTACACCCCTCACTAGAATATACACAATTAAGTCATTTTAAGATGAACAATTATATTATTATTGATTGAATTCTTGAATGTTTACAATATGAGATGGGAATGAGTTACAAAATTACAATCACTCCACAACTTTCTCTCTCCTAATGACCTGCCTAACACTTCAAAAAGCTCTCCCCTTTCAATAGGCCTGCTCGGCTCTTTATATAGGGTATTACATAATGGATGACAGCTAAGTTGTCCTTTATTTTCTGGAATGACTTGCGAAATATCGCAAGTGTACAAGTATATAATCTCGCGACACTCCTAAACCTCGCTAGATCTTCACATCTTCCTCGTGTTTTGGCTATCGTCATTCATTACGTCATTTATATTATTCTTCTGCGACGCCTTCGCAATGCTGTCGTTTATGGATATCGCGAGGTATTGATGTTGCGATATTCTGATCCTACAGTGACGTCTCCTGAGAAAGAGTCATTATCCTCAAAAAGGTACCTGAAAAAAAAATTATAAAACAAAAAACAAGTCAAATGGAACTAAATATCCTAAAAGAAAAATAAAAATATGTACAAAACAATAAAAATAAATAAAATAAAAACCTAACTATTTACAAAATCAAAAATACCAATCACAATATTCCACAGTAGCTCCCCGCAGCGGCGCCAAAATTGATAGGCTTTCGGGATTGCCTATATATAATAACCGCAATCGCACGGTGTCTAACTCGTAGACGGATGCAAAATACGGAGTCGAACCCACAGGGAGCGGAGGAAATACCGTAATCAATATCTCTAATAAAACTAATGAGGAACAATATTTTGGGATTTTTGAAAGAATTAAAGGAATTAAAAGAATGAAAATAAAAATAATTAATTAAATGTAATGAGAAAGATGGTAACTAGGGAATCTGGTTTCAACCAATTTTATCATGCAAAACTCATATTTGATGCGTGTCGTACCACAACAAATTAATTCAAGATTTTTCCACCTAATTAACAAGTAATATAGTGTAGTCAAGTTCGTTCCCACGAGGAGCAAGAGATTCTAGTTGTAAAAATTGTCACGAAAAGGGGGGATGTATAAAGCAAAAGAAAATAAACAAAGCAATTAAAAGTTGAAGTTGAAATCAATAAGAGAGACAAGATCAAGGAATCCTTCTTCGTTGCAAAACAATGAATCAAGTTATGTTCTTTTCTACTTGTTATTAGTCACAGTTATCACCAACCGTAGGATAGCAGTCCGCTTAGCTAGCCCCAAAATCCCTTATTTGGTAGAGTAACAAGTCCGCTTAGTTATCGATTCTATTCAAAAGAACCACCTTGAGGTTCGCTTACAAGATGTAATTCCCTGAATGCATTAAGATTTATGAATTTAGGTTTAGTACTAGTAGTTAAACTCGGTTCGCTTGGTCCACTTTCTAGCGTTGTTTTTACACACAATCGCTCCACGAAATCCCTCCGCAAGGTCTCGTGTTTGCTACTTATGTAAAGAGTCAAGAAACGATTAGTTATCCCCTAACTTTCACTAGCTATAGATCAAATTAACAAATCAATTTAGTTGGCCACCTAAACAATCTATCAATCAATCATGAATGAATAAACATTCCTATTAGTAAAAACAAACGATAATCATGTGAAAAACTTTAAGATAGAATTGAAACAAAACTCAAAACATATATTAAGAACTAGGAATTCATCCTCAATCAATAAGAAAATTAGCTACTCATGTTTTTGAAATTCTAATAATTAAAAGGAGTTCACACAAAGAATAAAAACAAGAAAAGAAAAAACACAAGTGTTGTGTGTGTAGAGAGGTGTGTAAAGATGTGTAAAAAGAAAACTTCTCTATTTATAGGCTTCAATATTCTCCAAATCTTCCAAGGAATAGAATCCTTTTCCTTTAGCAATTCAATTTCCAAATCCAAGCCTTTCTCAACTCTTCCATCTTCTCTTTCCAAATTTGAGCCCAATTCTCCATCCAAGTCCTAGTCCAAGTCTTCACACCCATGAGAGAAGTCCATAGAAAATTCTTGAATTTTTGGTCACGGAAAATCGGTATTATGGCCTTAAACCATCGAAACGTCATCGCACGGCCACACAAAATTTCTCCGTCAATGGTATATTCGACGGAATATTCCGTCGATCCACCGTTATGACTAACGGTCAAAAGGGTCAAACCGTCGATCAACGATTAGTCAAGAAAGTCAAGCCGGGTGATGAGTTAGCTTCTAATTCGCTTGCCCGGTCTAACTGGGCCGTGTTGAGTCGTGCGGATCGTTATCGGACTCACCGAGTCGACTCGTCTCGAGAGAAAACCGACATCATTCGTTTGTTTATAGGACATTTCCGGATGATTTCGGTGCCATTTTAGCTTCATTCCCTGTTTCAAAATCCTACACATACATCTATTGAGCAATTTCAACACTATTCCAACAGTGAGCTTCACATCGCCCATTATAGTGCCTTGTTATACCCCGTAATGTGACAGAAAGCATCTTCCGATATTCAACTCAACCGCCACCAACATCTCACATTGCAAAGATCACTCAATCGAATGCTAGGAGCATCAACACCTCGAGACCACCACAAACCCATATCTCAGAACAATCTCGGGAGCAAAATTCTTCTCCTAAAACGCCGGCACACATCACTTCACTTCCCTTGCTTTCTTGACAAAGCACCACTAACCCATCTTTCCTCTTCTCGATCTGTTCTTCAATTTCTCTCAATTTCGGCTTCATCGGCTCCAACTTCACTGAAAGAACTCAGCCTCTTTAGACTCATACCCATTTTCTTTGTTCAACAGAAATCCTCCCTGTAATTCACCGTTCTCAGTTCTCACAGCAAAACCATTCCAACAGCAGCAACACAAAATTTCTCTGCTTATTTCTTCATCTCCATTTCCAATTCTCGACTATAGCAAACAAATCCAGAACAACCATTTCTCGACCTCAATTCTTCCCAAGAATGTAAACCCTTAAATTAGCCATAAACCCATCTCCCCCATTCCTCCTCTCTCGAGCTTCAATTATTTATCAATTTTCCCGATCTGTTCTCCTCGATTCTCGATTTGCATCCCCGAGCTTCCCAATGGCAAGTTCATCCATCGCAAACCCTAATTTCTTCTCTGTGTTCTTCAATAGCGACGATACTCTCCATCGATCTTCTCCTGCGGTTCTCAATTTCGTCGACCCCATGTTCATTCCACAACAATGCAAGTAATCTTGATTAACATCTTCTTCGACTTGCGGTGATCTCAACAAAGATACTCTTCTCCAACATCAAAGACCATCACCAACTCCTTCCTTATCTCTCGATCTGTTCTTGATTTCATAGCAGCGGCTGCTGCTTTTCTTTCTTCTTTGTTTCAGGTAGAACATAATGAGAGAAAACATCTCTCAATTTAGGGTTGTGTAATACACTGGATCGAGACGCCCAACATAAGAGCCACCCGGATGGGTGCCTTTATTAGGGGTCACTTCGATAAGGGCTAGCCTAAAGTTTCCAGCCCCTTATCCTCGGGTGATCAGTATTTAGTACTCTTCCAAATATGGTTGCCCTTAACCTTAGCTGGGCTCCAGATAGTGTTTGCCCATGAAATGACTATTTTGCCCCTTTTGCTCAAATTGGGTGATTTCTTCTCCTTTTCCTCCGTGTGACTCCATAGTAGCTATAAAACTCAAAACAAGCATAAAAATACATAATTTACAAGAAAAATAGCAGAGAAAGCATAAACAATAGATAGTAAATAGCATGTATTCTACACCCTATCAGATTCCCCCACACTTAGACTTTGCTAGTCCTCGAGCAAATCAAACTAAAAACTCACAACTTCAAAGCGTTCAAGCGTCACAAGCATCCAAAGAGTTATGAGGACATAGAGTTTCTGCATGCTAGTAATAAGAAGTTAGAAATACTAAAGAACATATTCTCGTTCTTAAATGTTGAGTGAGAAATAACCACACCATAATGAGAGAACGCGTGTTTGAGAAACGATCAATAAGCATTTCGCCTCGACTTCTGCCTCACCAAAAAGGATTTTATGATAATTGCACTCAAAAAGACGGCTTTTTATGGTTCTCACATGTGTGCGGGTAGGAATGAAGAGAGAATTCTGCAACGTTGAATGGTGGGAAGGACAACTTCCAAATATTTTTAAAAACCCACATCTTTTAACATTTTGAAAAACCATTTTTTTAACGATCTCTACGAAAGGAAATCAACCATTATTATCGAGGATGAGATTACTTACTCACCTTCACATCCGATCGCCAATTATGTTAACACCACTCTTCACGGCATCCAATAGAAACGTCTTCCGCTCCTTGTCTTTATCTTCTTGGTCTTCGTCTTCGGTTTCAACTATTGATGATAAACTCTCGAATTTCATAAATCCTTTACAATTTGTAACTTTTTTTTTTATCCTTGTCGCTTGAAACTTCCTTATAAATTTTCCTTCCCCACGGCTTATTAAATAAATAAAAACAAAACAAATATTTCTCTTGTTTTTTTTTTTTTTTTTTGATTTTTCTTTTTTTTTTTTTCTTTTTATCTTCTTTTTTTATGAAATTTTCAATTTTTTTTTTCCATCCAAGAGAAATAAAATACAAAACAAAAAATAAACCATGGTCGTGGGAGAAGTATTTTACCGCTTGATTCTTCACAACTTGTATCGTCTCAAAATCATAAACTTCAACAATTCTCACCTTTTGATTTTCTTCACTTTTTATGAATAAGTCTTCATACTTGGATATAGAATTACCTCATTGTATTGTAAGTCCTCAACAAATATGTAAAAATCTGCTCTTTGTATATTGCTTTACTTATATTTGAAATTTGCTCTTTTTCTCGTTCCGTTGCTTGTAAACCTTGAACTTTTTCCAACTTTCCTTGTAGATTTTGATGTCGCTCCTTGTTGATGATGATGGTGTTTCTATGGACCCGTTGTTGTCGCGAGAGAGAATGGTGCTAACTGCAAATCGAACTAAAAGAAGGAGGCTTCCATCTATAGACGTCACCCTTATGATTGACAAAATTAGCACTCAAGAGATCAAAGAGTAGTGCTTCTATTGGTGGGAGGTTGGGTAGCTCACCATTCTACCCGGAATTAACGTACGGTGACACACACTCAAAAGAAGCTCTTTAGTAGATGGAAAAATTTCTGGTCGGTGCCTCACATGATATGAATACGGGTAGTCTCCACTAATGATTGATCAACAACTCTAATAATGCATTTCTCCCTGCACCAAATCCGCATCACCGGCATGATTAAATCCATTATTTAACACTCAAACAAGCAAGAAATCCGAACGTAGTTCCCTAACATTTCCAAGTTCAATATGTCGGTCAAAATCTCTATGTAAACATACCTAGAAGTATGCTAGTGACTCTAAAATCTTTAAAAGTTGGAGGTTTTAAGTAAAACTTTTTTTTTTTTTTTTTTTTTTAAAATAAAAACATGCTTAACCACTCCCCCACACTTAAACCTTACATTGTCCTCAATGTAATTGAATCCTCCTAGTAAAGTCAAGGTGGGAAATTTTAACATGATATGGAACAAGAAAAGAAATAACAAAAATAAAAAGGATAAGAAATACAAAACCTATGGGTTGCCTCCCATTAAGCGCTTGTTTTAAAGTCGACGGGCCCGACTTAGCTCTTGCAAGATTCATTAGCCCGGATCAATCTCTTTCACGGGAAACATGATTTCACATCACTAGGGTATCTCTTTGTCTCAAAGATATTGAAGTGGATGAGTGTACCATCAAACTCCATAGTCAAGGTGCCATTTTGGACATCAATCTTTGTTCCAAATGGTGCTTAAGAATGGTCTACCCAATAGCAAAGGTGTAGACTTGGAAGAATTCTCATCATTCATGTCTAAGACATAGAAATTGGCCGGAAATACAAGCTCATTAACCTGCACCAAAACATTCTCAACAATCCCTTTCGGGTAAACATTAGATCGGTTAGCAAGTTCAAGAACTACCTCAGGTCTCTTTAAGAGGACCAAGATTCAAAGAATCATAAATCGAGGAAGGCATAACATTAACCGATGCTCCCAAATCTAGCAAAGCTCGAGTAAACCTTGTTTTACCAATTGTGCAAGGTATATTGAAATTACCGGGGTCCTTTAATTTTGGTGGGAGTTTGTTGAGAATAAACGCCGAAGCATTCTCCCCCACACTCATGACTTCATTCCCTTTCAACCCTTTCTTCTTCATGCACAACTCCTTTAAGAACTTTGTTCAACGAGGAATTTGACGAATAGCTTCTATGAGTGGAATATTGACTTGTACTTTCTTAAGGATGTCCCAAATATCCATGTAGTCCAATTCTTTCTTTGACTTGGCAAATCGGCTAGGAAATGGGGGTGGAGTTGTGAAAGTAGGAACCGTCTCCTTGGGTAAGTTAGTTGGGGATGTATTCTCCTTTGGTGCGGTTTCAATTTCCTCTTTCTCATTATCTTGTTGATTTGGTTGCTCCACTTGTTTCCCACTCCTCAAAGTAATCGCATTGACGCTCTCTCTTGGATTAACAAATGGTTGTGAAGGAAGCTTTGTGGACGCTTGAGCTTTCAATAGGTTCACATCGGTCGCCAATTGCCCCACTTGAATTTGTAAATCCTTGATTGCCGAATCGGTCTTTTGTTGTTGTTGTTGAACCAAAGTGGTGATACCTTGCATACCTTGCATCAATGCATTGAGCTTTTCATCAATTGAAGAATCTTTCTCCTTGGCTTGTTGTGGTTGGAATTGTTGTTGAGGTTGGAAACGTGATTGTTGGAAACCACCTTGTTGCTCATACGGATTGGGAATTGCCGCTTGCTTATTAGCATAGCTAAAGTTAGGATGATCCTTCCACCCGGGATTGTAAGTATTCGAGTATGGATCGTACCTTAGCCTTTGATTTGGATATAAAGCATTTACTTGTTCGTTCCCATTATCCGGAATAATAACCGCGGCCATCCTTTGAATCATTATCTCCATGTTACTCATTCTTTGATCAAGATGTGATGATGAATCACTAACTTCATGTACTCGCCTAACCATGGGTTCATCTCTTGTGTAGAATTGTTGCGAGTTCGCAGCCATACTTTCAATCAACTCGGTAGCTTGGGCAACCGTCTTGTTCACTAGTGCACCACCACCCGCGGCGTCAAGAAGAGATCTATCACTTGGTTGGAGTCCTTCGTAGAAGTATTGGAGTATCATAACATTACTAAATTGATGATGTGGGCAACTTTCCACCAATCTCTTATATCGCTCCCAACATTCATACAATGATTCTCCCACATTTTGCTTCATCCCACAAATCTCCTTGCGAATTTGAGTATCTTTTGATGCGGGAAAATATCTCTCGAGGAAAAGTCTCTTCATCCCATTCCATGTTGTGATACTTCCTAAGGAAAATAATATAACCATTCCTTAGCATTACCCGCCAAAGAAAACGGAAAGCTTTCAACATTGCTCCATCCTCATTAGTCTCCGGTGGAAGCATAGCCACGACTATGGTATAAAATTCCATAAGATGTTTGTTTGGATCTTCATTCACCATGCCATGGAACTTTGGTAACTCTCTAATCAACCCCGCTTGATCTCGAAGGTTGAGTTAGTTTGGATACACCATTGTTGTGTATCAAGCTTGTGAGAAGATAGGTCCTTGAGTGTACGATCGGCCATTATTTCTTCCTCTTTGTCCGAATCTGTGAATTCACTTGGCGAAGAAGGAGGAAGTGGAGTGTTAACCGCTCGAATGAAATCCTTTAGTTGAGTGCCGGATAGAAAACGTATTGGACTCGGTCTACCCTCTTTAAACATTCACCAAAGGTATATCACCTGAAATAAGATTCTCGAAAACTAAGTTAGATACGGTATAGAATCTAACAAAGCAAGAATAGAGCAAAAAGAAAAAAAACAAACAACTAAAAATCGCCTGTTTGCTCCCCAAGAATCTATAAAATTTGATGCGTGTCGTAGGTGCAACAAATTAATTCAAGATTTTTCCACCTAATTAACAAGTAATATAGTGTAGTCAAGTTCGTTTCCACGAGAGCAAGAGATTCTAGTTGTAAAAATTGTCACGAAAAGGGGGATGTATAAAGCAAAAGAAAATAAACAAAAAATTAAAAGTTGAAGTTGAAATCAATAAGAGAGACAAGATCAAGGAATCCTTCTTCGTTGCAAAACAATGAATCAAGTTATGTTCTTTTCTACTTGTTATTAGTCACGATTATCACCAACCGTAGGATAGCAGTCCGCTTAGCTAGCCCCAAAATCCCTTATTTCACCGAGTAACATAAGTCCGCTTAGTTATCGATTCTATTCAAAAGAACCACCTTGAGGTTCGCTTACAAGATGTAATTCCATGAATGCATTAAGATTTATGAATTTAGGTTTAGTACTAGTAGTTAAACTCGGTTCGCTTGGTCCACTTTCTAGCGTTGTTTTTACACACAATCGCTCCACGAATCCCTCCGCAAGGTCTCGTGTTTTCTACTTATGTAAAGAGTCAAGAAACGATTACTTATCCCCTAACTTTCACTAGCTTTAGATCAAACTAACAAATCAATTTAGTTGGCCACCTAAACAATCTATCAATCAATCATGAATGAATAAACATTCCTATTAGTAAAAACAAACGATAATCATGTGAAAAACTTCAAGATAGAATTGAAACAAAACTCAAATCATATATTAAGAACTAGGAATTCATCCTCAATCAATAAGAAAATTAGCTACTCATGTTTTTGAAATTCTAATAATTAAAAGAGTTTTCAAGTTCACAAAGAATAAAGAAAAGAAAAGTGTTGTGTGTGTAGAGAGGTGTGTAAAAGATGTGTAAAAAACTTCTCTATTTATAGGCTTCAATATTCTCCAAATCTTCCAAGGAATAGAATCCTTTTCCTTTAGCAATTCAATTTCCAAATCCAAGCCTTTCTCAACTCTTCCATCTTCTCTTTCCAAATTTGAGCCCAATTCTCCATCCAAGTCCTAGTCCAAGTCTTCACACCCATGAGAGAAGTCCACCATAAATTAAGAATTTTTGGTCGCCGAAAGCGAGTATTATGGCTCGGAAACCGGCCGAATACGTCATCCGCCACCACCGAAAATTTCTCCGTCAATGGTATATTCGACGGAATATTCCGTCGCCCACCGTTATGACTAACGGTCAAAAGGGTCAAACCTGTCACCAACAGTTAGTCAAGAAAGTCAAGCCAGGTGATGAGTTAAAACCTCGATTCGAAACTCGGTCTAATCGCCGTGTTGAGTCGTCTGATCGTTATCGGACTCACCGAGTCGACTTGTGAGAAAAACCTACATCATTCGTTTGTTTATATGACATTTCCCATGCCGATTTCAGGCCATTTTAGCTTCATTCCCTGTTTCAAAATCCTACACATACATCTATTGAGCAATTTCAACACTATTCCCTACAACAGAGCTTCACATCGCCCATTATAGTGCCTTGTTATACCCTGTAACAGCAACAGCATCTTCCTGATATTCAACTCAACCGCCACCAACATATGCACATTGCAGCATCAGCTCAATCGAATGCTAGGAGCATCAACACCTTAGACCACCACAAACCCATATCTGTAACAATCTCAGGAGCAAAATTCTTCTCCTAAAACGCTGGCACACATCACTTCACTCCCACAGCTTTCTTGTGCAGCACCACTAACCCATCATTCCTCTTCTCCTGTGTTCTTCAATTTCTCTCAATTTCGCTTCATCAACTGCTCCAACTTCACCAAAGAACTCAAATTCTTTAGACTCATACCCATTTTCTTTGTTCAACGAAATCCTCCCCGTAATTCACCGATCTCGATTCTCACAAAGAAAACCATTCCAACAACAGCAAGAACACAAAATTTCTCTCGCTTATTTCTTCATCTCCATTTCCAATTCTCGACTATAGCAAACAAATCCGTAACAACCATTTCTCGACCTCAATTCTTCCTGAGAACAGAACCCTTAAATTAGCCATAAACCCATCTCTGATTCCTCCTCTCTGAGCTTCAATTATTTATCAATTTTCCCGATCTGTTCTCTCGATTCTCGACTGCATCCCTGAGCTTCACAATGGCAAGTTCATCCATCGCAAACCCTAATTTCTTCTCTCGTGTTCTTCAATAGCGACGATACTCTCCATCGATCTTCTCTGGTTCTCAATTTGATCGACCCCATGTTCATTCCACAACAATGCAAGTAATCTTCGATTAACATCTTCTTCGACTTGGCAGTGATCTCAACGAAGATACTCTTCTCCAACATCAGAGACCATCATCAACTCCTTCCTTATCTCTCGATCTGTTCTTGATTTCATAGCAGCGACTGCTGCTTTTCTTTCTTCTTTGTTTCAGGTAGAACAGAATGAGAGAAAACATCTCTCAATTTAGGGTTGTGTAATACACGGGATCGAGACGCCTAACATAAGAGCCACCCCGAGATGGGTGCCTTTATTAGGGTCACTGATAAGGGCTAGCCTAAAGTTTCCGGCCCCTTATCCTCAATTTGATCCGTATTTAGTACTCTTCCAAATATGGTTGCCCCTTAACCTTAGCTGGGCTCCGGATAGTGTTTGCCCATGAAATGACTATTTTGCCCCTTTTGCTCAAATTGGGTGATTTCTTCTCCTTTTCCTCCGTGTGACTCCATAGTAGCTATAAAACTCAAAACAAGCATAAAAATACATAATTTACAAGAAAAATAGCAGAGAAAGCATAAACAATAGATAGTAAATAGGATGTATTCTACACCCTATCAATATTCAATTTCTAAACCGTATACTCCATAAAATTATTTCACCATTTTAATTTCCTCCGCTTCTAAGTTGATAGTTCTAGAGATTTATTTATCAATCGTAAAGCATATGCCATCATATATTACTAAGCATGACTGTGAAAATGACCATATTACCCTTATTGGAAATAAGTGCAATAAATATTATGGAGACTGTGAAAAATGACCAGACTACCCTTATAAGTAAATTAAATATTACACACTTTGAAAATGACCATATTACCCTTACTGGAAATAAGTGCAATAAATATTATAGAGACTGTGAAAATGACCAGACTACCCTTATCGGAAATAAGTAAAGTAAAAATTACATACTGTAAAAATGACCATATTACCCTTACTGGAAATAAGTGCCATAAATATTATAAAGACTGTGAAAATGACCAGACTACCGTTATCGGAAATGACCAGACTACCTTTATCGAAAATGACCATAAGTGCAATAAATGTTACGGTCATTTTCACAAATTGCAAATCACCACCTAATTTAAAACAAGGAGAGCCGTGCGATGAACTTGTTTGCGACACGTGGTAAGAAGTTAACCATTTGATCTTCTCAACCAATCGGGATGGGTGTCGAAGACACTAGTTGCGTCCAAATTCCCACCGCAGTGTAACAATGGGTTTCTATTTATTGTTAGAAGAGAGAGAAAATGAAAACTTAAATCAGAAACCTAAATCTTAATCCTTATCCGCCTCTTCACCCCATCTTCTCCTCCTTCGACTGAAATTCAGGCACGCTCACCCCATCTTATTTTCTTTCTACTGAAACCCTAACACACTAAATCGAAGTAGAGTTATTACTCTCGATCTACTTCATAACCAAGTCTTGAGTTTTCAGAATCAAGAAGAAGGAGCGGTAACTCCATAGCTTCAATCTTAAATCCTCTTCATTCGCTCCTAAACCCAACCCCATTTCTTCATCTTCTTCATCTCCTCGTAATCTCTCTCAGAAACTCAAACTTTCCCAATTTCAAAACCTTAATTTTATCTTGTTTATCAAAGAGAAACGAAATCACCATATTCCAGAAATTTATCGATATCCCCAAAATAAAAACCCTAATTTCATTGGAAATAGATCGTTATTCGGCAGAGGGAAACAACTAGATCCAAAATTCTTCGATTTGAAATGCAATTAGGGTTTTGATTTGGGGGTTAGGTTTCTGAATTGTATTTGTAGAAATTTTCATTGAAGGCTACAAGTATTGTCTTTCTTCTTTGCTGAACTTATTTTGAAAAACATTGAAATCATAATGATTGCCTTCTCAGATGCACTTATCTCCGTGAAATTTTTCTAATTTTTTGCCCAGTTTTGATGTTCGTAGTATCATTATGAGTTCATGTAAGTTCCAATAAGTTTAGTTTTTATGGGTATGTAAACTTTTTCTTGTTTTAAATTTTTTAAATTTGAACTTGATTTCTTAATTTAAATTTTTGGTTTTGATTTTATTTATCTTTCTTTTCGTAAATGGATGGAAAGGTGGAAAGGGTCTTGTTCGATTTTAAAATGAAGATGGAAGAATAGTTTTACTGCATTGAGATGATGAGGTTATGGAGGTTGATAACTTTGAACCCTAGCCTGATTTTCATTTGTTCATTATTCCTTCTGCAAAATAATAACCCTAGTCTTTGTTTCTCGTCGCTGATGTTTATGGGTTTTGGTGTTTGTAGATTTTTGTTGGTGATTGAAGGTGTTCTTTTACACGATAAACCCCATTATTTTGAACCCTTGTTATCTCTTTTTGTTAATTCGTTGTGTATCTTATAAATCTTTCTGTTTTTAAGTGTGTTTGTTTGAGTTTAACATTTTTTAATTAGTTTAGTGTTGATTTTTTATTGCAGCTTAAGGATGGAGAAGTAGATGAAACTATGTGCGACTTTGATGAGCCTGAGACTCTTACCAACTAGATTACACATTGGTGAAGTTAAGAATATGGTTATTCGAGGTGAAGCTGGTGCTATCTTTTGAAGAAAGAAGGTGATAACTTGTTTCCCAATAAAACCTCTATTTTTATTTTTATTTTGGATTTGGTAAAAAAGATTTTATCGGTTGTGTGTATGAAAACACGAAGTAACATGAAAATTTATGGTAGGAAGCCTCAATACTTCCATGATATTTATCACTAAGAGGTATATTCTAATGTGCTTTGCAGGGTTCCCATTCCAATTCGAGAGGAAATGAAGCCGTGATGATTTATATAGAACACAAGTTTAAGAGTTTCAACTCCATGTTATTCATCATGCTGTCAATAGAGCTAAATTTTACCAAATCCCATTTCTTTTTAAAACTAGTTTTCTTTTAATTTTACAAAAAGATCATTATATAACTTTGATTTTTGTTGTTGTTGTTGTAATTAAATTGTATTTTGGGGATTTTATATGTTTTTAAATCATCTCTTAACTAATTTTTCTATAGTTGGAAATTACAGGGACGGTCCTGGTTCAAGGTAAAGAATCCCAAGCATGTACTTTCTTATGGTAATCAAGAACTCAATGTAATAGCTTGAACCTGCTTGATTTTATTTTCATCTTTTCTATTATTTTATTTGTAAGCTAATGAAGAGTGTTTTACTTGCATCTGTGGAGATTTCCTCGATGTTGGAAAAAATATCTATGGATTAGATGGCTGAGGTTAAGGGACCTTCAAATTTTAGTAAGTGTCCACAATCAAGAGTTCATTGTAACTGCTCATACTATATTTCGCTTATATTATATTATTGTAATCTGAAGGTAATGATGAATGAATGATTGGCTTGCAAGTGTAGAGTCTTTACGCAGTTGATGAAGGATAAGGGCCGAGGTTAAGGGAGCCTCAATTCCAACAGAGGCGATAGTCAAGATTTCTTTGTAACTCCTTCTGGACCATGCATTGTTTATTCCTTCCATGTTCTGTTAGCTTTGCAGGTGGTCGATGTAGTCTAGTTCATTTTAGACGAAGCATTGTCAATTAGTTCTCTTGTTAAAGGTTTAGATTACTTGATGGTTTAAATGCTCATGACATATTGACCAATGATGTGGTTGTGTATATACATACGGCTTTATGTTTTTCGAACACATGATCTGATAGACCACTTTGAATCCTTAATGGCTTATGTGGTATGTCATGTAGTACCATCCTGGTGACCTCATATGCTTGGCATGCTTGGTAGTTCTTATGCCATAGTTGGCTATTTTGATTTGAGTTTACTAAAGAGAGGTTTATTAGTGATGCGTTTGTTACTAAATTTGAGCCTTTACTCTGATTATTTGGTACTTATCTACCGGGTTCATAGATCTAGCCTTCCTCGCTTACATTTCTTGTTAGATACCGTTGACCATCTCATTCTTTCATATGCGAAGTCACAATTAGCTATTGGATACTTGATTTCTAAGCATGAAGTTTCATAGTTCTCTTAAAATTATTATCAAAGTGTGATCTTGAACATTCTAGTCTAAGCATGAAGTTTTAGTTTTCTTAAAATTATTGCCATTGTGATCTTGAACATTCTGGTCTTTGCAATCTATTACGAATAATGGCACTTGTTTGCTCATATTCCCTGTAGTGCAGTTGGATTGCAGTTGTCATATTTGTTTCTTGCTTTCTTAGTCTTCTTATGTAAGATGGCTCATTAACTTTCTTGTTTGATAATTCGGGGAGAATTTTGGCCCCATGATTCTCGGAGCGATTCTTTGAGGTTCTACATTGGTGAGTTTGAAGTCCCCATCCAGTGACTTGTGTTTTTTTTTTTCTTCTCCTCTTTTCTGGTCTTGTTTACTGTTGATTTTGCCTATTCTTAAACTTTTTGTTTAATTCTTGACTCCCTTGAGTAATGGAGGTTCCCACCTTTAAAATCTATAGTGGATGATGGATTGTTACAGGTTGGCAGGCATACAACTAATTCACCGCCAAGATGTAGCTAAAAAAAACTTGATGAGCCTGGACTTATCTTAACGGACTCTTTACTAGGATTAATTATGGATACCATCCAAATTGAAATCGTCAAATTGTTTCGATGCACAGGTGGGTTTTGAGCAATTTCAATAATCTAATTGTGCTTTGATGGAGTTACAAGAAGTTGTCATCTTGTCTTTGTTTGTAAGTTTTATTGATTTTGAAAAATTAATTTTGCTGCAGGTACTCGATTTTTAAGTGTGGGCTCAGTTCATCATTTGAGAGGAAAGGCTGCTACTTGAAGGGTATGAGTAACTATCCCATGAGATCTTGTGATCTTCGGTTAGTTCTAAGAAAAATTGCAGGGTAATTTCATTACTCTCTATTTTTGGCTATTACATAGTTTTGTTTCTGAATGAAACTTGCCTTCCTTTGGTATGTCATTGATAAGAGATGTGGATTGAGCTGAAAATGGGACTTTATTGTTGTTTGTTGTTTTACTTGTGTAGAGTATAACTTGATTGCTTAAGTTTGTGTAATGTGCATGAAAGCAAGATTGTGTGTAATGCTTAGAAAGCTTTGGAACTCATTTGTTAATTGGCTGGAGGAGGCAGGAGATGTTGCTGACCATGGAGGTTATTATTGAAGCCCATAATCCATCTCTCATCAAATGTATTATCCATATGATTTCGGAGAGGATCAAATACAGGTTGCAAACAAGGTACTGAGTAATGTCTATCTTGATTGATTAGTTTCATAATAGTGATATTCAACCTTAAAGTTTGTATTGGTTGCCTAAGTTGTAGGATTACTAGAAATTTTCCCACCGAAGTAACTACATTATAGGCTCATTTTTATGAATGTCTGAAATCAAGGAATTTGTATATACTTCCAGAGATATTTTAGTTCATGAGTTATTTTGGTTAATAATCTTGGGGCCTCTCTGCAATCTTACCTGCAAATACTATTCTGTTCTTACATTAGGATTCCATGTATAACCCATTTTGTATCTTGTGCTTGAGATATGTCAAGGTCATGAATTAATGAACTAGTTACGTTTGTGCCGTTGAATCGATGTTGGACAGAGGCAGGTAAAGAGATTGACATCATATTGGGTAGGATACCCACCTTTATACATCATTGTCCTCTCATGTGCATGGCAATGGTTATTATTTTTATAAGCATTTTCTTGAGTATTGTGACCTCCCCACATTAATCAGTTGATGGATTTTTCTGTGCAGGTACACCATTATGAAGTAGGAATAAGTTATTCATCATCATCGGAGTTTATAATTTTGTTGTTTAATCAATAGTTTTTTAGTTCATCGTTTTGTAATCGAATCCTAGAACTACAGATTACACTAGTCAGAACTACAGATTTTAATCCTTTGTGTAATTTGAAACCAATGAATCAATGCATGTTAAATTGAATGATCATTTGTGTGCAAGTTTAATTTAATTCTCATTTTTATTTGATTTGAATTTGGTTTTCATTTGATTCTCATTTGAGTTTCATTTGAAATCTAATTTGAGTTTCATTTGATTCTCATGCATGTTAAATTGAATTTGGTTTTCATTTGATTCTCATTTGAGTTTCATTTATTTGATTTGAGATTCGACCGAGCAGACCCAATCAATCTTTTTTTATATTAAGATTTATATCTATGGTGATTGAAGACAAATCATAAGGTTTTGACCGTTAATATCGGTCGTTGATATAAGATTTTCAACGACCCCAACATACACGTCATAGTTGAAAAAGACGCTCAAACAACGACCCTTTCTTCGACCGACAAAGCAAGTCATAAATACGAGTTAAATGACTTGCTTTGTCGGTCGCGAAACTGCTGATCTTCACTAGTGGTTAATATGATCGTATGTATCATAGAAGCACAATGTCCCTGCGTGCAATTTTTTGTTAGTTAGAAGAAGCAGAAAACTAGATCCATATCTGTATACCCATCCTTGTGTGCAGGAAGCACCTTCATGGATGGCTTTTTGTTAACACAACATCAGGTACGTGTGTAACATAACACACGTTACCCTGTTAATCAAGTAAGTTCTAGTCTTTTGTATATTAGGAAGCTAGACTTGTTTAGGAAATACAGTAACTTAAAGTTCAAGGCAATTCATGTATAAATATTTGTATCTCAGTTCAATGTAAAAATACACAATATTAATCAATAAAACACGTCTTCTGTTCAAGTCTGTTGTGTCGTTCTCTAGTTAACCTAAACCTATCAGTTTCGACTTGGTATCAGCTAGGTTTAGATCCCCAAAACAATGTCTACCGAATCCTCTACAATTTCTTCTACAACCTCTGTAGTTATCTCATCTTTTGTACCCTCTCAATCTTCAACTATGGCTTCCATTCAGTTTTCTCAACCTCACCACATAATCACGGTTAAGCTTGACGAAACCAACTACTCCTTCTGGCGAGCTCAGTTTCTACCCTATCTTCAAGGTTATGATTTAGACGGTCATGTCACCGGTACAAAACCCTGCCCTGCGCCTACACTTTCGGATGAATCTCCCAATCCTACCTTTGCTTCATGGACCAAACAAGATAAAATCCTGGTTAGTTGGATGTTCTCTTCTCATACTCCTTCTATTTTTCGTCATGTTCACCGTCTTTGGCATTAAAAGAAATCGACCTCTCTTGAATCTCTATATGCTTCAAAGTCTGATGCACAAATTCATTATCTACACTGCGAATTACGTATGCTTAAGAAAGGATCTCGAACTATGGGAGCATATATTGATCATGCTCGTGATTTGGTCGATAATCTTGCTGCTGCCAACACCACGGTTACAGATAAAGAATTCCGCCAATGTCTCCTAGCTGGTTTGGATAGTTCCTATGATGTTATTTTCACGTCAGTAACCACCACAATGAGATCACTGACTGTGGAAGATTTTCTTACCGTTCTACTGACTTTTGAGCTGCGTATCGACCAACAAACAAAGATGATGACTTCTCAGCCAGTTGCTAATCTAGATGCACAATCTCGATAGCCTTCATCACTGTTTTCTTCATCAGCTGGATCTTCCGCTTCCCAGTTTGCTCCATTTCGTTTCTCTGGTAACAAAAAACCAACCCCATCGTGGGCCTGTTCGCTTTGAGACTCAACATGGGCCTCCTGGTTTTGAAACATTTGCTGTGACTTGTCAAATTTGCGGTCGTAAAAATCATGAAGCCAGGTTGTTCGAATAGATGATGAAGTTTCATTCTCCTCAAGCGTCAACCACCATCATCTGCTGTAGGATCAGAATATCGCGACATCAATATTTTGCGAGATCAATAAACGACATCATTGCGAAGGTGTCGCAGGAAAATAATATAAATGACACAATAGATGACGACAGCCATAACATGAGAAAAGTGTGAAGACTTGGCGAGATTTAGGAGTGTCGCGAAGACGAACACTTACACGCTTGCGATGCTTCGCAAGTCATTCCCGAAAATAAAGGACAGCTTAGCTGTCATCCACTATGTAATACCCTATATAAAGGATTGAGTAAGTTTGTTGTAGGGGGTTCTCTTTGAATTGTTAAGCAAGTCATTAGGAGAGAGAAAACTTAGAGTGATTGTAATTTCTTTAGCTTTGTTTTATCTTTCTTTGTAAACATTTCAAGAAAATAATCAATAAAATCTATAGAAATTCATATTCAAATGAGTTAGTTGAGTAAAATCTAGTGAGGGGGTGTAGTGTGGGATTTCCTGCAACTACATATGCGCTAAAACAGGGATCGAGGAAGACCAAGACA